>CAEFZX010024845.1:0-56195 GCA_903066825.1 Alfaro cultratus | reverse complement strand
CCGGCCCCTGACTAATTTAAACACCCACCAAAAACTACCAGTCCTGCTGTTTTTTTTTAAAAAAAAAATTCTTTATTTCTTGTAAAAAAAAAAAAAAAAAAAAAAAAAAAAACGCAACTCTGAAATGAAAAACTTTCTCGTTCAACAGTTCATACAATACTGTTAATACAATACTGTGCAGTTCATTCAAGTAGAAAAAAAAAAGCCTGACGTGCTCATGAGGGAAAACAAAACAAATTTTCCAACCTTCTGAAAGTTAACAAGGAGAGTAAAGAAGAGCTTGCCCTCTGTGCAGCCTTACAGTATTAGCCAGCAATAAAATGGAAGGCAAACTTTGACCTCAAGGCTGAGAGGTCAGAGCAAAAGCTCCAATTTATAGATTGCGGTTGGTTTTCAAGCGGTGAGAAACCCGACTGAGTCCAAGAAGTGGGATGTTTATTGTCTTTCATGTCTCTGCAGAGGCATTTTTAAGTGTGAGAAAAATTGGGGTTATCTCTGCTTGAGGTTAAAAGACTACAAATGATTAACAGAGAGCTAACACTGCAGACCGAGGTTGAGTCAGGTTTTCACCCAACGGGATCCTTCAGACAAAAAAAAAAATACTCCCAGTGAAAAATATTTTGGTTTGACACAAACTACAGCTTTTAATTAAAGGTAACATAGAGTTCCACAAGAATGTTTTCATAATGAACATTTTGTTGTGTTAGACCACAAACTTCAAAGTAGTTTACCAGTATTTTATGTGATATACAAACACCAAAAGCTTCATAAACAAAGATATTCAGACCCCTGTACTCTGATGCAAACAAAATTCGGTTGTGGAGGCCATGTCTCCGCCACATTTCATCTGAAGACCTTTTTGCTCATTCCACAGCTCAATCCTTCTGCAGAGCATCTGTAAACGTAATTGTTTTACCACTGATTAGATTCCATTAGATTCCATTAGAGTAGCAGTGGATTAGATTAGATTATTCAGATTTTTGACTGGGACTTTTCAAAACATTTCAAGGCATGATGTTGCCACTGATATCCCAAACAAAACCCATTTTGCTAGGAAGACGGTTTCACCAAAATAATGTCGAACTGTGGTGAGACTAATCATGTTTAAAAACGCATCTGAGCTAATAAAGCCTTTGGTTGCTCTAAATCTGGACCGGATATGTGGCTTTTCTGGGCTAAATAAAAATTAGCCAACTAATATCGGCTAACAAAGACGTCAACGGATGTCCAGAGTTTAGAAAGAGGGTTCACGGTGGTGTTGTGGCGTGTTCAGGGTGGACAGTGTTATGCCTTTAGGCCAAAAAGATTTATTTTCTTCTCCTGAACTGCATCTTCAGGGGAGTCAGAATAAAAGGGGTGAAAAGAAATGCAGGCCACACTCTTCAGATTTTTATTTTTAAGACAAAAAAATATGATAAACTACATTACTTTGAATATAACTTGTACTTTACAAGTGTTTTTCTGACAGATAAAATCCCAGGGAAACACAGTGACGTTTGCGGTTGCAATGTGACAAAATGTAAAAAAAAAATTAAAAGACAAAGGGGCTGTGAGTACGTTTGCGAGATTCTGCACACATCTGCCTCAACAATGCATGCTGTAGCTGCTGGTAGTCATAAATCAAGTTAATCTGCAGAGAAGCGGCGTCATTATTCCTCATGCTTGACAAATTACGCCTTGCTCCAAAAAGGAAAGCCCAGCTTAAATTATAGCTCAAACATCCAACAAGTGAAGTTAGAATCCTCCTAGTGAAAGAGTCAGCCAGTGACCTTAGCTTCTTTTGCCTCAGTATGCGTGCAGCGGCATCAACAGTCTCATCTGGAGCTGGCTTTTTGACTTTCAAATGATGAAGAAATTATCTTTCTAAATTCAAAGGAGCGTCTTCCTCGAATGTTTCCTCCCAGCATTCCTTTCCAGTCCAGATTCATCAGTCCAACGGACGTGTCGCTTGCTTCAAGTGGGGCGTTGCAATTAGATTTAGACGTAAAAAGAAGGAAGAGAGATGAGAGTTAGTTTTGTCACAGTAGCTGCTCTACGGAAGCTGAACAGTGCTGGCACTGATTATTTTTGTTGTGATGCTGTAATTTTCAGCTGTTGGCACCTTTAATAAACCTTATAATTTAAAAACTCTAGTATCAGTGACTCGGAAACCTTGGAGAATGTTCCTATTATGGAAATGTGAAAAACCTAAAACTGCAGTGGCGGTTTAACTCATCTCAGGAGGCTGAAAATACGGAAGCAATCAGTCCAACTCTTGATACAGTCAAAAAAAAAAAACACCTCTGAGAGATTGAGTCATATTATTTGAGGTCAAACATACTCACAAGCTGATATAACATTTAAAAAGATTTTCATCACTCTCATACAGTTGAACACAGGTGTTAATGGTAGATTAAGTCTCCATGGACTGAAATGTGATGAGAATTTTGAGCTTTTAATATTGTGCTTGAACATTACGCCCTTCAGGGTGGAATAGTTATATACCTTGCAACTTTAAAAGTAGCCGCCAGCATTTAAATTCACTTGGACTTTACTGAAAGTCTTAAAGAATCCAAATTATACACAAAGGCTAAAATATATAAATTTGTTCACAAATTTCTTTTAATAAGAGGTGATGAAAGCTCAGAAATGTCAATGTGTCATTGCAGATCATGGCAGCATAAAATGTATTTGCTTTCATTACTAAGAACCAGGTGGGAAGTTGAAGGAGTTTTTAGGGGACATTTTCTAAACTAGAACATTTCTGAAAAATTTAAAAGGGGCTTGTCTAAGTGTGTGTGGTTTTCTGACCCAAATGATGAAAAGTTATGTCTAGCAAGCCTGAAGTCTGGCACTTTGAAGCATAAAATAATTAACAAAACAGATTGTTTATGTCATTCTTTGTTACATTTACAGAATTAGTGACAATGCATTGGTTAACTAAAAGGCTATCTAAAAGGCATACTGACTAACATTGACTTACTTTGACAAATTATGTAAACAGCAGTGTATATGCTAAAATTAGCTCAAATAATTTGAGATTATCTCAAATTCCGTCAATGGCATGTGGGCCATCACTAGCATGTTCACTAACATTGACTTACATCATTCAGTAAGGTCGTAAGGTATGAAAAGTAGCTAAAATGCTAATGTTAGCATAAGGGCTACTACATTGCTACTGCAGGCACCAATAACTGCAGATGTTCATCAGTTTGAAATAATAGGTAAACATACACTTTTGTAATGCGTCAGCACTTTGTTAAGGTCTGAAAAATCTGAGACGGAAGGAAAATAGTAAGGATGATGGGAAATAGCATCAAGCAAGGCAAGAACTGCCAACTTGTACAACCCTGTGCTACTGTCTGTCTCCACATCAAAACCAGTTTTATTTTCTCATGGATCAAGAAGATTCAGATCAAGACAGAAGCTGTTGCAAATGTTGCAAAACCAACATTTTCAAGCTTTGCAGCTTCACACAGACAAGCCGAATACCTTCAAGTTTCATCATTGGAAATATGTTCTATGCAGTCATGGTGATGCTTTTCAAACCCAAGACTAACCCTAACTGTACGGACTGTTAAGCATGGCGATGGTAACATCATGCTGTGGGATGGTTTTGATGCCGCTGGTACTGGTAAATTAAACAAGGATGATAGAGTAATAAAGGGAGTCCGTTTCAAAAATTTCTCCAGTTTACCTGCAAAAAACAGCTAGATAATTGAAACTTGAACATAAACAGGTTTTTCACTAGGAAAATGAGTCCAAACACCAATAAAACTGGTTTTAGAATGAATGAATAAAGCCAGCCGACTTTAACAGTCAGGAATGAATTACCAAAGCCCTGACGTCAACTTTGTTAAAACTCAAGTTCATTCGAGGACGCCAACCAATTTGAATGTACTCTTCTACTTCTGATAAAAGTGGTGAAGTATCCAATCAGAAAGAGTTATGCCAGAGGTTTGTTGATGATGACAAATAACAGACGGTTTCGCTTCCTAATCAGGTATGGTTGTGTAAGTTTGAGCATATGTATACTCTGCTTCGGGTGAATTACTAAGCTAGTTTTTGTTTATACAGATAGTTTATGTTATAGCTTAAAGTGGAATACTAAACATTCTGTCCATGCATTCTCTGAAATCAGGTTCCTGTAAATCTATTATACTTACTTGTGTTTGTACCAAGCTAAATGCATATTGATTTTACTCTTTTGCTTTATAGCTTCATAAAGCTACACCTGAATGCTACTGTGCAATCTGCAGTTACTCTGAAGTGAAACTACACACTCTGTCAATTCTTTGCTTTTATGATATAAGTGACTTGGTATTTAACAGGTTCTATAAAGAGATGGCGCAGACTCTGATTCAAATTCAGAATTAGATATAAATAAAGGTGTGGTTCTTCTTCTCTACAGTTGCCACATCCTTGCAGGGAATGAAAGACTGAAGCAAAGTCCAAGATTCAGATGTCTTTCCCTTGATAATGTTTTAGCAACTACATATTCAATGTGGCTGCTGTATAAGAATTACAGTTAAACTAGACAATATATCTGAATCTGACTTTTTGTTTGAACTGCTCTGCAAGAAATCACCAAACGTAACTTGTGCTTAATTGGAGTCTGTATTGCATCTCAGATAGCATACGGTGTCTTGTGAAATAAACCAAGTTGAAATTGAACTGAAAATTCAGTAAGTTTTCTGGATTCTGTTCATTACTCTGTTAAGGATGTACGCAGCTAATAAGTGCTAAAATAAACACATGGCTTTATTAGCTGATCACACAATTGATGTGATCAACTAACTCTTTGCGCTCAGAAGTGGGATTTTCCAAATTCCCATTTGGAAATAAAACAAGAGCAGCCTTTGTAGTCAGAATTCCAACTCTCTGAACATCCAGGAGTTTAGCGTCCAGTTTGACTGACATGCATGTGCGTGTCAGTAATGAACCTATTTATAACATAATGAACCTATTTATAACATAATGAACCTATTTATAACATAATGAACCTATTTATTGGAGCCTCTGGCAGCTGGAATTTCTTTAGGCCAGTGGCATACACAGTTATATAAAATGTTTATTTGCAAGATCTTTATGTTGTGTTTAAATTGAAAGACTGAAGAGAATTATATGACTTTGGCCACTATTAATGCTAATAGCAGTTAGCACAACAACAATTAGCAAATCCTAATGTTTTGTCACTTACAACCTCTACAGCTCCTCAGATGTTAGAACATAAACACAGCAACACATTTCTTGACATGCTCTCAAAAACACAAGTTTAACAGGTTTGGATTTTGGTCTTTAGTGTTTATTAGGTAATATATGAATGTCTTATTATTAATACATAAAACTCTGTGTGCCTCAATGCCCTCAGTTGGAGCTGGCTGAACATTGTTGGCTTTCTCGTTGACCTCAACTTACCAACAGCGCCTCCTGGTTTTCAGCCAGCGCTTGCTTGGCCAGGTAGCGCTCTCGCTTGATCTTCAGCTCCAAGGACTCGGGGACGTCGGGTACGATCCAGTCAATGGCTCGCAGAACAAAAAACACCACATGCTATGTTGAAGGAAAAAACAGAAAGAAGACAACAAGATGGTTCCCTTTACACTGAGGAAGAATTAAATCATTTCTAACCTCTGAACTGACTACTGGAAATGATCTGTTAAAACTTCTTGTCTTCTATAATGTTTGTATTATAGAAGACAAATATACAGGGTCAACATGATGCAGCTGAAGAAACCCATAGTTTTAAGTTCAAGATTAGTAGATTTCCTGTGTCTTCATTCAAACCTCAAATGCAATGATAAAACCAAGTCGCACAGCGAGGAGTTCCCAGTAGAAGAGTGTGTACATTCCATCATTGTCTCTGAATGCTTTATATCTGGAAATAAATAAAGCACAGTCAATGCAGAGCATGTACAGCAGCAGAACAAGAAGTCATAACTAATTCAATTTGGAACGCGACCTACACTGCCCTCTACTGGACAAGACTAGGATTTCAAAAAAGCGAAAGAAAAATGCAACTTTTGTATTGAACAGAAATATAGTTAAACACATGATCCTGATTCAGTTAAACATTTACATTCAAATGAACTCAACAATATTTGATCTAAAAAAGAATAACATAAAATATTAGTGGTCTAATGATTTATTCACATTCAAACCAATCAGATCAAGTCGACGGGCCCCTAATCTGAGTTATAAAATACCAACACGGGGCTCTTTGGATAATCTCCAAAAATCAAATCAAGTATAGAAGTAAGTGCTAAAAGCAAATACTTTGAATAACTGTTACTAGAGATTATGAAAGAAAAATTACATTCTTGAGTGAGTATCTTCATTTAAGTTTTAGTAAATAAATCTTGAGTTAATAAATCTAACAAAAATGACCAACAAACAACGAAATTAAAATGTCACAGAAAGTATATCTCACTTTCCTCCAGCTTTTGCAAAGAGTAATTGCCACTGACACGGAAAGGCATTCAGACTAACCCCAATGTTTACCTTAGCTAAAATAAAAAAGTGAGAAAATAACCCTGAATCCGTTTATACACTTCTCTAAAACACACCAAAATGTAGAAGACTTTCTGAATTAATTTATTTGCACTGTTTTCGAGAAGCTTTGACTTATAAATTCAATGTTGCCACCATACCTGCACCTAGGGTAGTCAGTGTAGTTGAGTGGTGCATAGGCCAAGGTGAAGTTAACATATCCATTAAGATCATTCCTGAATTTGTACTGGTAGAGCAGGCGTGGTAAAAAATCTGATGTGAAGGCGATTAGAAAGGCCTGAGAAAATAAAAGCATCACCATTTCGTTAAACACATATTCATCTTAGCGATAACTATGCAACATCTTATAAAAGCATAACTGCAGATCTACTGACGTTGGCAATGACAGACAGATGGGACAAGGCTTCTAAGATGTTGAACCAAACACCGATGTTTTGAGCCCGCTCAGCCACCGGTCGGCGGTACTCGCACACAAACTTGTGGGCGTCAAGGCGAATCTCCACCCAGTTGTTCAGGAGGGCGAAGAGCGGGGCGAGGGGGAACGCTGCTACGAAAATTGTGATGAACCCAAACTGGAGGACTGGAGGACAGGGAGACAGTTTTACTTTGAGCAGCCAAACATAAAATTACAACTAATGCCCTCCAGAACTATGGGCCCTGCTGGTGAAGATGTGTTCAAAGGCCTTAAAATAAATGGTTGTTATAGAGGCTTGGTGACTTGCTAATTGTAGGTCTGGTGAAATTTAGGAGATTCTCTGTCTTCTTGCAGCCATTTAATAAATTATGAGGATCAACACTTCCTGTCTTTCCTATTTTTAATGGCTTGGTATGAAAAAGAGGCCTCTGTATCACATCATAATTATGCCCAAGGAAAACAGACAGTCAAGGGTTATATATTAAAAAATCCTAGACATTGACTCTTTCTTTTTAACAACCAAATCAGCTACATTACTATCAATTAGTGCCAAAAACATGCCCCCATTTACTTTTGCCATGAACATAAACCCTTTGGCTCTGCTTGCCTTAATTCTGCGAGGTAAGGCAAGCATTTCTTGCACAACTGTGGACTGGTCTGTCATTCATTTACCTTTAAAAATACACTTTTATACTTGACCAACTGCGCCAATAAGTGAGAAGGGCTTTGCATTAATAACATCTTTATTGATCTGGGAATTGATCCAAAAAAGAACAAGTTCTGATCTAATTACCCATTTCCAGATATTCCTCAAACAGGCCCCCACACGGTACCAGCTTGTAGTCTTCCTCCCAGCGCCGCGGCTCGTCTTGCTCATTATCTCCCAACACGCTGGCCAAGGTTCTTTTCTGCCGCCAGGCTTTTACTTTGCTGCATACAAGGAATAATAGATGGGTTAACATGTAAATAATCATTTATCAGTTGGACTGGATGTTAAGAAAAGCAACGTCACTGTAAATGAACAAGATAACGTTTTTAGAAACCACACAGATATGAATTCAGATTTATCTGACAACAGCAGCCTGGTTGTACAAGTGGCAACATACGGTATAATGAACTCCTGGATGTTGTTGATGAGCTGCTTCCCCACCATTATGATGAAGAGTTGTTCAGCCAACTCAATGAGGCAACCACCAGGACCACACTGAAATCACAAGGCGCACAGAAGCAACACAATGCAGCAACACGGGGAGATAGTGTGATACATTCCAAGAATTCATGTTAAAAAAGCACCAACATCTTCGTTTCTCATCCCAAATAAGGTTCCATAGTTTGTAGGGTAACCCACAAACCTAAACACACAGAGACAAAAAGAGAACTGCTTATATTTCTAGAGGAATGAACATTTTATCAAGTGTTTCATGCGACTGGGCCTTGTCTTACCTTCCCTTAAAGAAAGCCACGTAGAAGGGAGACGAATAGAAGTTGACAAACTGGAAGATGAACACTTTGAGGGTGAAAGCGTTATCATGCTGGGTTTGGGTTCTGTGCATCTCTGTAATGTGAGTACAGAGAAATGCAGTGATGAAGTTGAAGAAGAGTAAAAAGGCTTAAGGGGAATTGCTAAATACTGTATCCGAATAAGGTTCTAGCAGATTTCACTCTAACAAAGGCCAACCCTTTAAAAGAATGAATTTGGTGTTTTCATCATTTAGTGAAAAAAACAAAATGTTATCTTTTCTTTTTTTGGAAACTTCCAGCTTACATTTCCTTACAGACAAATACAATGTTGATCGTTTACAGCTCAGATGTTCCCCAACTCTGCATTGACTCTTACCCCATTTGGTGAGCTGCTCAGCTAAGGCCGTATAAACCTGACCCATTATCAGAATGAAGCCCAGGTTCACAATGCTGCTGCAGATGTTAGCGATGGTTCCAGCCTGAGGAGGAAATGACATTGGCGCTAATGGTTATAACATATTTTAAATCAAACAAATGAATCTGACATGTTCTTCGTAGATCCGACATACCTCTGTACGCAGCACAGGGCTCCCGCTCTGGTACATCATGACGCTGATGACTCCTCGACACATGACCACTGTCACCAGGAAGATTATCACCACACACAGCTGAGGAGACATTATGTTGCACAGGAACAGCTTTGGTTAAAAAAAAAATGTTCAGAAAGTGAATTTCATCTACCGCAATGGTTTACAGCCAGGAAGTTGACTAAAGAGCAATCTTCCTTATCTACCCTGTGCCTTACTCTGAGGCTTTTATTGATGGTGAAGCTGCTTGCTTTTTATTTTTATTTTTATTTATTTTTTTGTTTCCATTGTCCCAGTTCTCTTTAGAAGAATGCAGGAACAATGACAAAGATAATCAGATCATCTTTAGTTCAATGAGGTTATCACTTCAATTCATTATACCTCTGCTTAACTTCACTGAGCAGAGACAACTCCACTGTCCTGAAACTGACAATAAGAAGGTTTCAGTAGCTATGCTATTTCTATACTTACACATTGTTTTCTAGTGTATTTAGTTAATAAAATCACTTATGCTAACACTTATAATTAACCTACTGAAGTCAGATCGCTAAAGCGCTCAATGACAATGATGACATTATTTTTATAAAGTATTGGTATAGGAGACAATATCCCTGAATTTACTTGGAATAAGATCAATACCAAAATTCTCAGTATTGCACTACATGTTTATCAAGTGAGACGCCATCAGACACGACTCACCATCAGGACAATGACCATGGAGCCAGTGAACATGCGAGACAATCTCGTCTTCTCTGGAAAGTACGGCTCTGTGACTCCAGTCACTGGATTTTCCTCCACAGTCGGGGCCGTGGCGGCGAACTCAGGACGGGGACGTTCCTGAGAGGACAGAGCAGGTCAGGTTTCTGTACAGCAAAATTTTGATAGTGTGTGTTCTCTAAATGAAAAGATACTGCTGAAGGAGTTTATAATAAATTAACGTCAGAAAATAGATGGAACAAGTTTTTAAATACTATCATTTTCTTACGTTACTCCACCACAACATCTTTTAGTCTTTGCAGGAACCATGAGAATAAATCAGCACAGGGATGCTCATGCTAATGTAACAAATAACCTCCTCCTCATGGAAATCCATGCAGTCCCAGTGATGGGCCAGAGTAGCCATCTTGCGCTTCCAGAACTCCAGAAAGGTCACGGCCCAGAAGGACATGAAAACGCTGAAGAGCACGGTACCGGGGTGGTCGAACAGGTACCCAAGCTGTAGCACGCAGCGGCAAGGGACAGTTTTAGGCTCTGAGCTTGTTCATGTTGTGACTCTAAACTGAGTTTCACAGCAATTAAAGGAGTAAATATAGCTTACCTTTGCCATGGTGCAGATGTCAGACATGTTCCAAGCATCGCATGTTTTACAAAGGGGGCACATCGGATACTTCGCACCACTGTTACAAATGTCCTCCCTGTTGACAGTCCCAAATAATCTTCAAAAATGTACATCACTTTGCCTTAAAATTGGATAAAAACACACTATAGTTTGTCATGGAGTGAGTAAATGTGAAAATGCTTATGTGCTGTCACTGTAAGTTTGCAAAGCTCTACTATCGCTTGGTAAAATTTACCCTTTCAATGTGTCTCGCTTAATTCGCAAATAAATGTTGAAGATTCTGGAAAGGTAAATTTTTCTGGAAATCACAGCGTTCCTTGGAGGAAAGCTATAACATGCTTTTTCCTCAGAGGATCAATGCTAATCTCATGTCTGTACATCAGGCGCTCAAATGCAGCTGGTGCCAAGTATCGATCTCGACAGCCTCAGAAGTAGAAAATCAATCAACTTCTGTGCACGAACAGATCTTTCGTCACAGAAGTTGTGGTCGTATCATTACCTCAGCTAAATTAATAATCGTTGCTAATCATCTCTAAATGTTGCTTCATGTAAAGCCGCTCTGCTCCATGTTGCAGTGAAGCATGCGTGGTACTTCCTGTGGTACTCTTTGTGTTTTCATTGAAGACTCACGCTGGTGTGTTAGTGTCCATGGACATGACTCCTGACACAAAGACCAGCGTTCCCACTATGGCCGCCGGCAGCAGCCAGGCTGTGTAGAAACCTGCAGGGACACAGAGCTCCATTAGAGTGCAGCTCTCAGTTGATGGAGGGAGAGGAAATGAAACTACAAAGCTGCTCCGAGGTTGAGGCTGCGCTGCTGGAGACGGTTCTAATAGTTTAACATCCGAACGTTAAACTGCACTGGTCCTCTTGTTCATCTGTTCCTATGAAACATTCTTCCATCTGCTGTTTGTTTGCCCAACACATAATTCTCTGTCAACAGTACCTGCCAGACAGCTGCCGCAGTAGGCTATAAGCTCAATTTTTTTTTTTTTTATTTTGCGTCCCTTCAAGGTTTTAAAAGGAGTTTTGAGGTTTTGTTTTAGTTCATCGGTTGAAGGAAAAAGTTGGTTCATTGACAAATTTCATTTCGCTTTTAAGAGTTCCCAGCTCTCAAAAATGTTTACGTTTTGAGCAGAAGAGAGAGAGAACACAGGGAGAAGCAGAAAAAAAGAGGGAGAAAGAAAGCGCAGCAGGAAGACACTAGTTCATTGTGACACTAAATAATTCAGCAACACTAATACAGTGCAATGTACTTTAAATATTCCTACGTATTGGTGCCCCATCTCAGGCCATTTGAAGTGAGCTTGCTTAGACACTTTAAAAGGATAAAGTTTTCATCTGTGGTGTGTGTGTTTCAGTAAAATTTGATACAATTACCAAATATTACAGTTAAATAAGAAAAGCAGAAAGTCTTTACCATTGACTCTCTTTGTGCTGCTGATTAATATCATGAAAAGGAGATCAAACGGTACATAAATCAAGTTCCTGAACTTTAATTAAATCTTCTTGGGATATTTATATATACTTATATCAATACATTTATATTTTTTATAGATTTAATTATTTATTTATTGGGTTTACGTTACGGTTATGTCAGGCAGGGGAAGGGGGCGCTGCCATGGTTCTTGGGGAAGCAATAAGATGTCTAAATAAACACTTCACTTTAAAGGGGCAGTATGTAGCTTTTATAAAAATATATTTTACTTTGTACAAGAGGCCGGTCTTGGCGCTGTCAATTACCGTCTGTGTGGCACTGCTGCATTGTAGCAGCTAGCACAGCCTGTTGTGAATGCTCAGGCTAGTTAGCATGGCCGCCAATTATGGCGGACAAATGGTTTTCCTGAAAAAATTAAGTTGTTTCTCCGCCATTAGCACATTTAGCAACAAGTACAGGAGGTTGACTGACAGCGTTAAGACCTTCCTCCTGGCTCTGATTGGATGTTTTTAGTCAGGAGCTATGTATTTCCTTAAATGGCAACAGTAGCTCAGGGAGGAGGTATAGGCGATCAATCTTTTCACATATTATCTGTTTCATACTATATTGTCCCAAGATCGTGACAATTTTAAGAAATATGTAAAAAAAAAACAAAAAAAACTGTTTTCTAAAAAGTTACATACTGCACTTTTAAGTTATGTTCTTCACTCTGAAAATGGAGCTCTAGCAAGTATACAACTCAGTAACTCAGATATTTCCAAAAATAAGAATGATTTTATACCTAGCCAAGCAAAGTAGAGGGCAATCTTCTCTCCAAAGTACTCCCTAATGTGATCTAGTGGTTGGTACTTGAACCATTTGCACCAGCGAGCCCAGTAGTAGTGCAGGACCTGCCTCTGGTTGACCTCGGCGGGATGGATCTCGTGGCTCGGAAGCTTGAAAGGACCCTGTTGCAAGCCAAAAAAACGAGGCTGATTAGAGAGGGGAACACAGCTCAGGTAAACATTACCCAGCAGATAACAATCTTTCACCTCATGCAGAGGATAAGCTGCTGTGTAGGCCCCTTCATTTACCAGCCTGTCCACGCCAACCTCCGTCCTCTTTCTTTTGCCGTACACCGTCCGAGCTAGAATCTCATAGACCTACGTTAGAACACAAGACTACATCTGTAGGATGAGGGAAACACAACCATCCCAAAACACCGCTATGGGGTAACAGGAGTGTTACTTACAACCTGGTGTCTCTGAGTATTAGTGAAGTAGCCGTCTTGGTCTTCGGAGCCGAGGAATCTACATACAAGCAATTCATTCATACACATACAGACACTGGGTCTGAATTTGATGTGCTTGGGGTCGCTGATATCGTGTGGAACTCACCTGTTCATCTTTGACTTGCGGAAGGCGCATGTGTAATAGTCCAGCGGCCTGTTTGGCACCGATTCCATCATTATGTTGGGTATGCAGAGTCTTTTTAGAACAACGGACGATGTGTTTAGGTCCAGGTGTTGCTGGGCCTGGAAATCACGAGAGATTTACAATTTGCTTTTTTGTGGCGATATAGGTCTTAAATTCCGTTCATAATGATCTTAAATGGGTCTTTAAAAGTCTTAAATTTGAGTTAGTGAAACCTACAGAAACCCTGGGTAAAGGCTAAGGGGATATAAATAGCTTTGGATGGCAGTGCATTTATTAAAAAGTCATGTCTTATCTTTCTTAATACCATCTCTCTGCAGCAAATGAATGTGTGCTCCACAGCTATTGGGATTAATATGAATTAGTTTCCACAAAAGGGACGCAGATATTTAAATGGACCCGTTAAATGGCTGTAAGGAACAACTTTGCTGACCTGCAGTGGAGCTCGGAGGCAAAGTTCCTCAGCATAGTAAACCAACACATCCCAGGGGGCGCTGACTTTAAGAAAATGTATGGTTTTCTTTTCATTTGCAGATTCCTCCTGAATGGAGAGCGCGGAAAGAGAAATATTAAAGAAAATAAATTCCCTCAATCCTCTTGGACTAACAAAATAAACAACAGCACCTTTTCCAAGAGCAGTCCGGCACTCTGGAGGTTCTGGACAAACTTGTCCCTCCACTCTGCAGGTTGTGCAGACTCCCCATCCTCACAGTTCCCGTTGCTTTTCCCCTTCCCTCGCTGCTTGCTCCGTGACCGGATCTCCCACACCAGCACAAAATCTGAAAGCCAACATTAAACCCTAAAATAATTAACCAAAAGCCAAAACATGATTCAAAACAACTCGGTGATGCATACCAATTTTAGTTCGTCCATCTCTGAAGTAGTTGCCCATTTTTGAGACCGCTTGGTTATCTCTTGTAATACAGTGCAAATGAATTGGATCATCGTCGTGGACGTGGCACTTTGAAACTGCAGCTGAAAACTGAGAAGGAACGTGATTTGGCCAATATGACAAACACGTAGCTTGCAGTGTTAAATCATTTACTCACATTTTGTCAATGAAAAACCTCAAACTGCATCATATTTTCTTGGAGTTTTTTGTGTTATATCAACACAAAGTAGCATACAACTGCAACATGTAAAAAAAAGAATCCTGGCATTTTTCTGCCTGTGTATTGAGCTCCCTCCTCTCTAGAGTCACCGTTTGTTGCAGTTAGAGCAGCAAGCCTTCAGGATACGTCTCTGCCAGCTTTGCGCAGTAAGACACTGAAATTGTCAGAGTTTTGCCACGGAATCTCAACCGAACTGGGTTGTTCTAAAACAATTTTTTTTTTTAATCTTAAATATCCTATTGCAGCGCTGGATCTGAGCTTATTGTTTTTGTCCAGCTGGAAAGTAAACCTCCACCCCCAAATCATTGCAATTCAATTCAAAGAAACTTTATTTATCCCAAAGGGAAATTAACCCTCTCCAGGCAGACGTTGCAGATAACCAGACTGGCTTGATGATGTTTTTGACAATTTTGACTATTTTGAAAAAAAGTCTGAATTGTATATTACATATGATCATTTTCTCCAAATATCTGATTTTTCCTGCAACTAGAACTTAATTTGAGCCTGAGAGGGTTAAACGTTGTTGTAACTCATATCATGATAGGAGTCAGTATTACAGTGAGTCTGAAGAGGCTGTTGCTGCTGCAGTTAGGGCTGCAAATAGTGATTCTTTTAGTAATCAATTAATCTATCAATTATTTTGACAATTAATCAGATAAAAAAAACAAACTATTGGCACATTGTGCTGATTTTCCATTTGACCACATGGGGCCTTTGCTATGCAATATTAGAAATACATTAAAAATATGAAATAAACAAATAATTCACTTTTTTTTATTATTGTCTAAAAAGCAACACCATTGCATTCTGTCAGACAGTTTGAACGAAGTGAATATATATTAAAAAAAATACCACTTGAGGAGTTTTGGATAAAACATATTGACAAACAAAGATGTTTTAAAATGCTTTTTATATCTTAAATGCAATATATATATATATATATATATATATATATATATATATATATATATAGTACAGTTATGGCTTAGTTACTGCTCTGAATGTGTGTGTGCGTGCAGGTGTTAGTGTGTGTGTTTGGGGTTAACAATTAATGGCTTACTTAGTTGGTTGATGATTATTTCAATAATAATTAAACAACAGCACCTTTTCCAAGGTGCTGTTGTAATATTTAGTTAATCCAATTAACTGTTTCAGCCTTGATGATGGTCTCATGATTCTCCTGACATGCCAGCAGCTCAACCTCTGAGCCTCTCTCAACAACAACAAAAAGTGGACACTACTGATTTAGAGGTATCAGAGTAAAAATGGACAGAATACAAAAGCACCCATGATTATCAGGTTCTTTATTTGTAGAGTGTTTTGAAAGCCATGCATAGTTTTCCTTCTAAAGCACGAAACTGTTATTTTGGCTTTCAAAGATCACAAATCTGAGGCTTTGCCTCGGGAACACTTCCCTGCCTTTGGTGCCTTTGGATGAGATTAAACCACACACTTCTGTGCAAGACACTGCGCCATAAAAGCCTGCACTCTGCAGTAAAGAGCCTGGAAACATGGAGACAGAAAGCAGTCCCTGTGCTTTCTGCAAGACAACACACACACACACACACACACACACACACACACACACTATGTATATATATACACGGCACAGTCATTTAGCCCACAAGCAACTTCTTGTGTGCTCATCAGAATTTCCAGCAGCAGAGATTGCAGATCCAGATTCCCAGCTAAATGTGTGAAGTTAGTGAAGTGCGAAAAGATGAGGCAGAGAAACAGAGCAACGTATTGCCCACATGTCAGGTGTGCTGCACAGTATGCAATGACGTGAGAGAAGTAAAAAAAAAAAAAAAAAAAAAAAAGAGAAAGGTGCTTACACATCGTGAAGGGAAAAAGTCCCCGTTCTGCAGACTGCCGTAGCCGTCTGTGGTGTGTGCTTCACCCCTGGCGTCCAAATCCAGAAGGACTTCTCTGTCTCCACTCCGCACCTCCCAGCTCTTTTTCATCATAATGAAAAAAAAAAAAAACAACAAAAAAAAAAACAAAACGCACTGCTGGCTGGCTACAAAAATATGAATAAATAAAAAAAACAAAAACAAACAAACAAATAAACAGTATACTGATGACTTACATGAAACTGTGCAACAGCAAACCAAATCTGTAGTTTTCTCTGAAGCAGAACGTTGCAAACAGCATCTTAAAGAAACAACAAAACAAGCCAAATAAATGAACGGATACCTTCTCTGCAGTGAAAACTAGGCTGGGGGATTTGCAACAGTCTGTGCTTCCATTGTGCTCTTCCTCCTCTTGATCTCAGTATCCATCAAGTCCCCCCCTCTCTCATCCCCCACACTCACACACCCCCCAACTTCAGCGCCACTGCATCAGCTGTGGAGTACCGTAATGCATCTGACTCAGGGGCAGCGGCACATTCACTGCTTTTGCTGCATCTCAGCACGAGAGACGCACCCTGCACATTTCAGAGGCATAAATAATTGAATGTGGAGTCAGGAGCAGAAGCCGTCTGTGACTGTAATATCAGATTAAACGCATCCGTTGAGTGTGTATTCCTGTGTCCACAAGAGGAGGTTTAGTGGAATCTCACAGCCAGGTTTGAACGTGACACACATTTGCATAATTTATTATTGCGTATGAACATCAGCAGGAGAGCTCCGTCCTGCGTGGCTGTAACTTTAACGCAGGAGTGAGGGGAAGTAAAAAAAAAAAAAAAAAAGAGAGAGAGAGAGAGAGAGAGAAAAGAGAGAAATCAGATGACAGTTTACTTTCCAGTTTGGCGAGATCCATAAAGATAGTGAAGAAAAAGTTAGTAGAAGATCTCAACAAAAATCTTAACTTTGGCTTTTTAATGAAATTAATGAATCATGAATGAAAAATGCAGGAAAGCCTTTCCACTCCCTTTACTCTGATGCCCCCAAATATAAAAAATAGAGAAATTCTTGAATTAGTAAACAGAGTTAATGTGTATGCAATTTGATCTGAGATGACTTTAGAGGATTTCACATAAGTTTGATGGGGAAAATGAAAACATTCCTGCGGTGGTGGTGGTGGCATGCTGTGGGGATGTGAGTCTTTTTCCTTTCTTTTTTTTTTAACCTCGGGTTTTCCAGGACGAATAGCCTGCTTAAGTTGGCACCAGTGCACTTGAGTTTAGACTTTGACTAGGCCACAAAACTCTAATTTTAATGTTTTGATTAACTGAAGTAAAGAAAAGAAATCGGTCTACTTATGCTGTTTAGATTAAGAGAACATCCAAGAATCTTTTGTCAACAAGTCCTTAGGGAAGGCTCAGGATACGGATAGATGCTGCAGAAAAGCAATATAAAAAAAAAAAAGTCTTGCATTTTAAATAAAAAGACCCCTGATGCATCTTTAATAAAATCTGAACTACAGATCAGACGGCACTGCCTTTCTAATTAATATGGTAAAATGATATGCAGCGCCCTCCTGTGGTAAAAAGAAACTTACCAACTCAACTCCAGAGAATAGTTTGCATCACAAGGACAGATGCAAAGACAATTTTCCACTTCAGCACTATTATAGAGAATGAAAACAGAAACTAAATAGAGAAGGGAAACCAAATCTTTACTTGTTTCTGCTTTTGTACAAGCTAGTACTACGGCAAAGGTAGCTAGCACAGGAAGTTAGAAAAGTGCCAGTTTAAAATTTACCTGCTTTGTGTTGTAGTGCTATTATATATTTCTGAAATATATAAGCTTATACTAGTTAAACTCCCCATTTTATCAGCCAAGTTCCTCCAGCAATAAATAAAACATTGGCAGTGTCACCAGGATGGCAAGGCTGAAAATACTATATACATCCCAAAGGGATGTATAAATGCTAAGTATTTTTTATATATATATAAATTAGCATAAGAGTCCTCAGATTACCTAAAAATGTATCTTTCCCATTCCCCCAAAGCATCATCATGGTAGTGATGCTCTCAAGGTATTTTGATTCCACTTAAGAGACAAAATAAATTATACAAGAAGCTAACAAGAAATAAATTGTTGAAGCAGACAGTACTGTTTTCAATTAACCTTCACCTGTAGAACCTATATTTAGGAATATCATCAAACCCAATTTCAAGGTGTTATTGTTGTTCTAAGTAAAACAGTGAAATCTACTAACAACGTAGTACTAACAGTATATACAGTAC
The DNA here is from genome assembly GCA_903066825.1 of Alfaro cultratus. Classification (NCBI taxonomy): domain Eukaryota; kingdom Metazoa; phylum Chordata; class Actinopteri; order Cyprinodontiformes; family Poeciliidae; genus Alfaro; species Alfaro cultratus. Next base: position 37,810 of record CAEFZX010024845.1, on the reverse strand, counting down.
AGACCAAAAGCTTGGACACACCTTTTCATTCTCATTGATTGAGAAGGTGTGTCCAAACGTTTGGTCTGTACTATATATATATATGTGTGTGTGTGTGTGTGTGTGACTATTGTTTGTCCATCCACTGCAGCGGCATGAGAAAGATCTAATGAGATATTGAATGTAAGAAGTGAAGATAATCTTATTCTTTTTTTTAATTATTTTCATTGCAGCTATCACCATGTTTTACATGCAAGATGACAACGTAGGATTTAGACTTTTCTGTTCATTGCCTTCCCTTCACACTTCAAAGTTTCAGGTTCTGAGTAAAAACCGAAAAGATAATTACAAGGTATCCTTCAATAAAACATGGATAACTGATAGAGTGCATGTTCATCTTTTAAGGACATAAAATAAACAACAAGGTCCTGTTGCCCTAAAGATAAGGAGCTTCTGCTTTGCGTGCCACAGTATAATTCCAGATTACAATGTTGCATTTAACTAAAAAAAACATTTCGACTGAGCTGCAGTAACTTGCGAAGTTTCTGGTCCTGCTCTAACATGACTGCCGCAGCTTTCATCCTTGATTATATTTGCAAGTGTTGAAACCAAGCGCGAGAATCCTTAAAACCCACAAAGAGTCACTGCAGGAGTCAACTTTCTTTGCAGTTTATTTAGTTGCATTTTCCAAAGCTTTGTTTGTACATTCTCTGTGATCCAGAACAATATAAAAGTTTCAGAACATGCATATGTTTAAGTGGGATTTAACAGACTGTTATTATTAATATTAGTGCTTTATTTACATTTCAATAAATCCAATGAATAATACAAATATTCCATGCAATGTGCATGTAAACAAAAAGGAAAAACAAAAAACAGAAAAACTCTTGACAGTACATCGTTTACAAGGTATTATCCATCATTGACCAGCAATTTCCTAAATTTCAAACGATCAAGAACACTTCCTTGACTTTTTCTTCATATACAGACCACAGGCACAATTCAAAGCACAGAAGAAACATTTCAAGTCTCCAACATCTCCAACTTTACGCTCCCAAATCAATGGATCCTTTAGGAATTCGGACTTTGTTTTTCTTGCAAAGAGCAAAACTTTTCATAAAACCTTATCCAAATGTTCTTTCCCATGTGTGTGCAAAAATGACGTCATAACGCTGCACTGAGCGTTGCAATGTCCCAAAGCTTAAAGAAAAGGGTGATTTATAAAATACTGCACTGAGATTCAAGAGACGCTGTAGCAAAACAAAAACACACAAGGTGACTCTTAAGGTTTTGGAACCTTTATTCACCTGAGATTTCTTTGTTACCAAAAAAAAGAAAAAAAGAGAAAAAAGCAAGGCCAAGTGGCACTTAGAAAGGTTTACTGCCCTGATTAATGCTGACACAGGAGTAACACAGTGTAAATTGTACAAGATGTACACATGTATGTATATGGCTAAGAGGCATTTTAATGCAGTGCATATTTAACCACAGAGTTAAGAGTTATGCAAAAACAGGACTTCTGATAAAGCTTGTTATCAGCCTAAAATGCAACATTTGGTGGAAGCTCTTCAAAGTCCGTTTAGAGTATTTAGTTTTCACATGCCTGTTTAATGTAAAATTTTATTGGAAGAAGTGAACATCTGATAAAAAATTAAAATGAAAATTTCAGTGATTTGAACGCAAATATACTCAGTAAGGCATCTGTTTAAAATGTCAAAAGGATTAATTTAGTTGAAATTAGTCAATTTACCCATTACAGATCATAAAAGGCTAAATTGTCAACACAAGCAAAATATTATTTCATGTTTTAATGACAGACAATATTTTATTGTGTAGGAGAGATTGTATTGAGATTCAAATCTTTGCCCAGTCTTAGTATTAGATCAAAAAAGAAAGTAATTGAAAAACGGTGAGAATTTCCTTAGAACTCATGCATTGCAGTGAGCATAATGATAAACTTACAAATAAAAGTTCAATGTGATCAACACTTGATACAAAAACCAAATGAAGAAGTCTGGTCAAATAACATTATTCTGTGAAATATGATTCAAACACACTGCAACACTTATATAAATAGAGGCAAACATCAGAAAAATCCCAACTAAACTAATCAATTAGCAATTTAATTCATCTGAATCCTCCTCTTCCAATACTTCTGGAAAGAGAAAAAAATAAACCTTGTACCAAAAAATAAAAAAATAAAAAATAAAAAAAAGAGCAAAATAATGTACAGATGTCATTTGTCTCCACATCGTGGAAAAAAAGGCAAATTTAGGTGGAAACATTTCAACTTCTAGAACAACAAATTTCAGGCATGAGTGTGTTTCCCAGAGTGCTTGATATGTGTAAAATATCAAGATCTGCTTCAGTTCTTCATTCCCGCAGGGTCCTGTCTAAAGTTTATGTGAGAATTACTCCTTGTGAAGGTGTGTACTCTCGCTCACAGCTAATCTGAATATCAGACCAGGGTCAGCGACCGTGAACTGACACCGTAAAGTGTTGTACGTTTGCATTACATTTGCACTTCAGGTCAGCTTTATCAGGACACGTTTTAACAGTTAGCATTAGCATCAGTGCAAAAAGACCTTCAAATTCACACAGTTGTGTGTGTTACGCAAGCGGTGAGTGTTCTAAACATGTTTTTGTGCACAGGATAAAATTACAAATCCATCCAGAAGTGTATAATATGAAGCACTCATATTGGCAGAAATATAAAATAAAACTTCCTAGCTGTTGATTCTCGTCATGCTTTAGACGTGGCTAAATCTTTGGAGTTAAACGTTAGAGGTTTATGACAACAAACCTTTACTGTTTCTGCCAAATGTAGCTATTTTAGTGGAATCAATATCTCTGTGTGCACATGCACCACAACTTTAGCATTAAATGTTTTAAATGAAAGCAAACTTGGCTTCAGTAAAATGACCTCCGAATGTTACTTCTGAGAATTCTGACACGTAACCCTCCATTGGACTATGTCGTACCAGGGAAGCACACACAGATGATTACGTGAACGTATGTGTGTGTGTGTCAGCACCAGGGTTCCCGCTGGGCTCTGCCTCGAGCCAGGCTGTCTGCCCTCTGCCAGGCACTCTTCATCAGCTCCAGGGCCTCACCGCAGCGCTTCTGCACCAGCGGGTCCAACAGCTCTTGGTGGGGGAGGTCAACCTGTGTACGACGACAACAGGCAACACGTTTAACTACACAGCGCAAGAGAACATTATATAAAGCTCTTTTTGCACAATGTTATGTAAAGTTAAGCCTGTCGGGCTGCTAGGCTCAACTTGCTTAACCGAAGTGAAAATATTTCTTAAAATCTATAGTTGGTGTTTAAGTATTGTCAATAATATCTTCCAATAACATAGTTATTAAGACTATTAAGACATATTTTTACATTTCCTGTCATCTTGGCTGTTGGTGAAGTGGCCTAGCAGCCCTACCAACAGACTTAGCAAGTTTTCTGAAGGAAGCCCTGATAAACTATCTTCTAAACTCTTTTTTTCTGCATAACCAATGCTGGATTTGTAAAACCACTACATGCTGATTTTATCCCGTCAAGAATAAGGTTGACAGTTAATTCTGACCTGAAAAATGTCTGTCCATGTCTTGTTTAATGCATTTAGAAGCCGATCCCTCTCTTCACAGCCGCTGAAGTATAACACCCATGGAGGGAGGAACTGAGTTCGATCTGCTGCAAACTCCTGTAGAGAGCAAAAGCCAATGTTACAGAACTGGAAAAAGCCCAATGGGAAGATTTCCATTAGGAAAAAGCAACCCAAAGAAAAGAAACAATTTCATAGTTATTGTCACTGCTTGTAAAGATCCTCTCAAATAAATTCATTTTCTAGAAACATCAAAACATCTGATCTTTAATTTGATGTTTTTTGATCAGTGGGAGATGAGAAAACATGCCATACAAATAAAAAAAAAAAGGCTTCTCATCTAAATCTGTCCCATGAGAACAAGTTAATCTCAACCAGTTTGGTCGATTAGCATCATTGCTAATCGACCATTTCAAAAGCTGTAACATTTTAATTTATCAGCTATGGATTAGGATATCATATGTTAGATGGAAATTATTCAAAGCACAATTTGAGAACCTTGGTATCTTTACTGTAGCAGTTTTAGTATGTTTATTGGTATTAATTGGTATTTTAAAAAGCCAGTTGAAGGATCATAGGACAAGTTAAGCCTGAATCTGAAGTTGTCTTAAGTTCTAAAAATAATGTAATTGTCCTTTTTGATTCATGACTGAGTGCAAATTCAGTGAAGAAGTTAAGAAACTGAAATAAAAAAGGCCAAAAATCAAGGTTTGATGTGGCAAATAGGAGCTGAAGAATGTCAATTTGTTATAAATGAATGTAAAATAATAGTGTGCAAATAAAACATTAATAGATGTACTGCCTTAAAAAATAAAACGCTTTTCCACATTCCATTTCATTTTCAAGCCCTAGAAAATCGTCAAAGAAAGATCCAGACAATAAGCATCATGTATGATTAGATAACCTAAACCAATATTTGAATACAAAGGAATTGGTTATAGACTGCTCTATTTTCTGATAACTCTAGTAGATATGGTTCCCATAGAAACTGTTTAAATTAAGTATCACTAACAGTCCTTATTTATTCTGTAAAAGGAATCAACATGATAGGGGAAGGACACTTTGCAGAGGAAGCAGCCGTTACCTAAAGTATTAGTAAAATACACATTGTCATTTTCTGACGTACCAATCGCAGACAAAGGTAAACAAAAGATCACTCACAATAACACAATATTCCTTGTCAGACTCCAAGCTCACACTTGTCACATCACAGATATCGACACTCCCCAGCGAACGGAAAAAGCTCGTCTGACAATCCTGATGACAAGTTAGCAGCCTATTGTCCGTCACCACCAGGCAACATGGGATACACGGGGTGGGGGCCACACCCTGAGGGACAACCTGTGGTAAAGGGTCTGTAGTTTATATAGGTCCATATTTAACAGGAAATTATGCAACCAAAATAATGTCTGTTAAATAAAAAAAAACAAAAAAAACCAGAAGCACATGAAAATGTTTAATGGAAGAAAACAAGAGTACAAGGTTCAAAAAGCTCTTTATAAGAACATAGAAAAGGGACAAATATTTTAGAAATACCCTATTTAGCAAGGTAGCTGAAGAAAATCAGAAACTTTTGCTTATAATGACTGGTACAGATGAAAATTGTACAAACATTAAATAATTCCTGTCCATAATAAGGTTATTTTTTCCACCATTCCTAAGTTTACCCATAGAAATCTCTAACTTAAAACCAATGGATGCAAAATTTTTAATATTTGTAACATTATTCCAACTTTCTTCACTTACCCCTTTAGAAACAGACTGACAGAGAAGCTGCATCCATTCGGCCATGTCCTGCTCATTGTTGGCGCTGAGTACCAGTGGGGGGCGCTCTGTCAGGATCACCTGGAAGGCGTGGGGACGCTCTGAGTTGTTGGAGCGACGGCACCCTCCACAGTGCTCCCCCCTGATGACAAACAAAGAAGCATCAAAACAGGGAGAGGCCCTCAGAGGGCATCGTTTTCAATCTGGAAGTTGAGCTTTCTGAGACTTACCCCATGGTGACAGACATCAGAGGGGTCACATCTGTCCTCTCTGCATACAAGAACAGAATCCCTTTGCTGCACAAAGAGAGAACAAGCATGTAGCTTCATATACCCGATGACATTTGGAAAGACTGTCAGATTGATATTTTCAGCAAAACAAGAAAGAAACAAATTATACAAGAAATTATATTACGGTATGTAATAAAACCTGTTCAAATAATACAGCATCACTCTCTGTCAGTACCACTTTTTAATGTGTAAAAAGCCTTAAAGGTGAAGTACGTAACTTTAATAAACAATATGTTTGTTAATCTGTGGGAAAAAATTATAAAAACTCAAGCTCCTCTGCCTCGTGTTGGAAGAAAAACGGCGAGTGACTGAGGATCATTGCGCGTAACAGAAACTCTGTAAATTCTAGACACTAACAGGTACCATAGAATTAAACTAAATCCGTGAGGGACGATGGAGTCCCTGCTCGAAATTCCGTGAAAGAGGTGTATGAACCCTAACCCATTGAAAGGCTGTTAACAACATTTTAAACTGCGTGATTGTGAGCGTGAGAGGGAATAAAAATACCAATAGGTATTTTGTTCCATATAACACAGTAGGAGTGAAACCGGTAAATCCTTTGTGGATGCAAAGGCAAGAACCCCCCACTTGATGACTTTGTGTTTCTGTGTTTGTTATGATGTAAAGTGCTTTGAAATGCCTTGTTGCTGAAATGTGCTATGCAAATAAAATTTGATTGATTGATTGATTCCCCCTGTGGTCCTTCAGTCATCTGCAGAAATGCAATGCTCTTGGTCAAAAACAACCAATCAAAGCCAGGAGGAGAGTCTTAGTGCTGTCAATAATGCTGTTCACATTCTCTTTCTTTCTGCTACGCTACAGCTAGCTCCCCGTCATAAATACTCAGCATAGTTAGCATAACCACCAATGACAGAGAATAAATAGTTTTTCTCTAACTGTAAGCTGTTTCTCCGCAATAAGCATACTGAGCAGTGCCACTACAAGCTTGATTGACAGCGCAAAGACCCTCCTCTTGGTTCTGATTGGTGGTTTTTGACCAAGAGTGGTGAACTTCTGTAGATGGTGATATTAGCACGGAGAGGAGATGAAGGAGCTAGGGTTTTTTGCATATTATCTGTCACAACATGGTAACAATTTTAACAAACATGGAGATGTATATTGTTTCTAAAAGTTACTGCAGCTTTAATATGAGTACATTTATTCAGTGGAGAGAAATCCCACAATAGCAAAAACCAAAAAAATGGTTATTGGTGGCAAAATTAAATTATATAAAAATAGCCCAATCACTTAAAATCATACTTTACTTGATGAGGTTATGTAGGAACTTTCAATCTGCAATTTAGTACTTCTTGTTTCACAGAGGTAGAAATATGAAATGTCACATTTTCTTTAGTCACACTTTAGAATAAGACATTAAAACATGCCATTTAGACACAGATGTCTGTTAATTCAGGAACTCGAAACAAAAAACAAGTCAACTACTGTTTTGAAATTTTGCCCATAGCCACAGTCAGAGCAAGAATTAGATTCAAACTGGAATGGAGAAAATCAAGGCTGGACAGTAATTTAAGCTTATCTTGCCAGTAGAAGGAAACAGAAAATCTCCTAAGTGCGATGTTAGAGAACTCCAGTTTTGGTCCGAGGAGACAAAGGTTCAGCTATACAGCATAAAAACAACTGGAGGTGAGTTTGAAAAGGAAAATATGAGCCTGAATATGGTCTATACCTGAGGATGACGTAGCAGCTCTTCCACATCTCTTTACCGAGGTACGTGATCCCAGCCTTGTACTGCAGAGAACCTTCTTTGATACTGGAAGGGACTCCAGAGGTGGGTGTGCCTCCTTGGGGAGACATGGTCATATCCATTGGGTCCTCCCAGTGAACCAGTGAATAAAGCTGGATAGACACTTCAGATACCTGAGAATAATAAGCAACAAATGTCATAATGATGTTTGGAGAGTTTGGTTGTCGAAATCTGCTACAGTACAAAATAGTTGCAACAATACTCTACCTCACAATGACACTCCTGAGAGACAAACTTATGCAAGGCCAGTTTTTCCATGGTGGCATCTGTCAGAACAGCTGGATATGGAGGCTCTCGACAACCCTGGACCATGGCGGACTTCAGCACAGACAGGAACCAGCTAAAAATGAAGGAGAAAGGAGATTGAATGCCAGTGGATGGGCAATCACTCATTGAGAAGGAAGCCAACACTTTTCCAAGATGAATGTTTTTCAATGGCAGGAAGTGGGAGACAAGTCAGAAAAGAGGGAAAGATGAATGCAGAAATGTTTGAGATCTCCCAGATCAAAAGCTTCTCTATAGGGTCACACTGATGTTCCAGCAGTTTCAAAATAGCGACCGGCTCGAGACTTGATCGTTTCTAAGCTTTATAATCTATCTCCTTTCATGTAAGATATTATATTTAGACTGAATTATGTTGGAAGCTTGTCAACAGCAGGAAAAAGCGACGTACCATTGGACATCTAATCAAAGTTTTTAGACTGAAATCTTGTTAGATCATCATTTTACAATAAAAATGAATACTTTACAAGAAATGTATAGAAAACCAAAAATTAATTCGACAATTTAGCCAATGGTGTAAATATCGGTCCAAAAAAGGAACAGAATGAAACTGTGCATTTGCTACGTCTTTGAATACACAAAGAGAACATATAAGTCAAGAATATTAATAAAAAACAATATAAGTGAATTTACACAGTCAGCGAGCCATCAGCTGTATCCAACAGGAACTTCCTTCTTCTGTTGGTGCAAACCAGCGTTATTGTCTGTTGGTCAAGGCCCACCTAAGGGGAAAAAATTAGATCTATCTTGTTTAAAACATATTAAGTAAATCTCCTGTTTTATCATTGTCAATCATTGCATTAGAATAATACAAAAGCAATAAGTTTAGAAGAAAATCATAATATAAATGTAGTGAAATCTATCTAGAAAAAATGAGATAAACTTGTGAGGTGCAGATGACTTACAGAGAGATAGTCAAGCTCATTATAAGAAACAGCATCTTCTACTGTGTAGGGTTTTTCAGCTGCTCCTAAAAATAATAGGCAGTTATTAATGTACGCCAAATGAATCGCAGAATATATGATACATGAACAAACTATGTGCAACACACAAATTCTGAGGTTTCCCATGACAGGGCTGGTGTCAGTTTTGGATACCAGAGCCAGAGGTACTGGCTGATTATGTTATTTACTCACCCTTTCTTAGTAAGTAGATGTAACAATCAGTCAGCAGCAAATAAAGAGGCTGCAGGTCCCCCTCCATGTGACCTGTACTCATTCTCAACATCTGGAAAACACAAAATAAATGGAAGAGAAATCCTTAGGGAAATTTTTTGTCTCTAATGAAGCATTTACTATTGTTAGCATCTCCATGGAGGATTTACTGTGACCTTTTTACAATGTGAAGGAAAGCAGACAATTTTAAATACAGAGGTAGTCCTCATAGGCAGATTGTCCTTCCTGCTTTTCGAGAAGATTTAAAAGCAAATGTGGCAAAGATAGAACATTTTAAACATGCTTTCTGCAGGTTTCACCAAGTAAAATGTAAGACTTTATAAGAAATCTTTAAGACCAATTTTAATGGAATTTAAGACCTACAGTACATCTCCACAGAAGAAGTGTGAATGTCATCCAGGAGATACATTTGAACTTTAAGTGCAGGCACCCTGATTAAAGGCACCTCATGGTTGAAAAAGAGTGAACTTTTGTAATTTGTCAGTCTAGAAGGAAGGAGTGTAAAAGGCATTGACAAACTGGGCCTTGCAACATTTCCAAAGAAAGATTGTTTCATAGCCACTTCTAAGAGGACATAATAACATTAAAAGTTTCAACTTTCTTAAAAGTTGAAACTTTTAAGAAAGTGGAATTTTTGTTCTCTACACATTTGATTTGTGATGCCAAATCAATCTGTTAATCTGATTGTTGAACAATGAACTGAGGAGATGTGTCTCTCTTGAGGTTTAGAAAAAGTCTGAAAAAAGAAAAAAAAGCTTCTTCCATCCTCACTCTGAAAAGTTGCTCCTCGTTCTCTCTGAACACATGGATCATTAGAAGAAGCAGGTGATTGTTGTCCACCCTGCAACGTGGTTGAAGAGGATTAGATTTGCAATGAGAACCAGCACCAGAACAAATTTCTGGTTATATCTTGACTTCTTACTTGAACTCTGCTGGGTGAGAAATCTCAGAAGGACTGAGTTTCTCCTGTTGCTCTGTTTCCTCGGATGTTCTGCCTGCTGAATCTCCCTCTACGGTCTCTTCCTCCTCCTTCATGTGGGGTTTCTGTCTTGCTGGCTCTTCTGCTTCTTCCTCATCTTCAAGGCTACCTGAAAGAGTCTGTGACTGGCTTTGCTCTGTAGAGTCATTGTGGCCACCACTTGTGTCAGCAGAGTCTGTACTGTCGGTGGTAACGCAGCATAGGTCTGCAGACACAGGAGAGGTCTGCAGGCAGTCTGGTCTGTCGGCCAGAGAGGAGCCAAACGTCTCTTGTGGAGTTGGGTCAGGAGGTTTTCCTTCGGAATCATTGCGAAAGGGCTGCTGCACCGGAAGCTGGGAGCTCTGATCACAGCTTTGATTGTTTTTGTCCTCCTGTTCCTCAGGAGGTGCCCAGGACCCGTTGAGCCGCTCCATGACATCACGGAGGGGTTGTCCAACGGTGTCCATGGAGGTGTCTGTCATCTTTGGGAGCCGAAGAAAGCCTTTCACCCCTTCTTCGCCCCCTTCCTCTACAATCGCAGACCCCACTCTGCTCCTGCTCTGCTCTTCTTCACTGTCCAGTAGAGCTACAGTGGAGTTTATCGAGTCAACTTCTTGCGACGTGCTGTGGTTCACAGTCTCCACATGTTCAGAGGAGAGCGAGGCATGGATGCTGCTACTGGAATCCGTAGATCCCCTGCCACGTCGCTTCTTGCCTGGCTTCTTTCGTTTAGCCATCCTAGGACAGATAATGAAGATGGTAAATTTGTCTTCAGGCATAAGCAGAAGATGCTTCTTAAAGGTAAGACCCTAAAACATTCGGTACCTGATAACTTCAAGCTCATTGCCGTTGACCTCGGTCTCATCTTCGGTGGTGTTGCGACGGCTGGCAGCATGAACTGGTGTGACGTCTGCTGACGTGTTTGTGTCAGAGTCCTCATTGAACGGGTTGTGTCGAGATGTGGGGCTGTTCGGGGAAAGGCGAGCAGCCATTTTCCCCACCGCTGTGCTGGTGACAACTACTGTTTCACTGACGACCGTCTGGGGATCAGAGCCAGTCGACCGTGGGCAGCTGGCCTGGTCAGTCAAGTCACCCTCTATTGTTAAGAGCCGCAAAAAGATATCTGAGTAAATGCAAATGCAGCTGTTGTCCAGATTTATATCTAAAGAGTAAAGGAAATACACAGACTGCCTCTTCTGCATTGTTGGCAGCAGAATTTATGTCAATTGGCTTGTTGACAAAAGTTACAGTGCCAATGAAAACTTTATAACATTTATTAAAAGAATATTTGAGCTGTGATGTCTTCACAAGTTTGAATTTACATGGTAAAACGTATGCTTAAGTGTTGAAAGTTGCAGCAAAATAACACATTTTTGGAAGCATCAACAAGCTTCCAGCAGAATTTTCAAAGGCAGAGTTGATCATTTGTTTAAACTGGTTGAGTTGTTTGGCACAGAACTCACTTTTAAGCATATTCTGGAAATTTAAAATCTCTGATATAAGGACGCTGATAGAAGCAATCCACTCCAGCACTTATGTATATATTTTTTTGCATTTGAGCTTATGTGGACAAGAAAAATCAACAATTTCAAATAAGTGTATTTAATTAATCATTACTGCCAGGTCAGATAATTTGTTTGTTGTATAGTAATTGCCAATTGAAAAAAAGCATTCAGTTGGTACTGATTTTACCAACCCAGGAGATTTACTATCAAGTCAAGTGTGTATAAACTTCTCACCAGCACCGTATTTACAAGGAACTGATTTGGTTTTAATTTCTTTTGTGCGTTTTTGCAGTGTTGCAATGCTGACCAACCAATCAAGTGTACAGAAATACTGTGCATTTCCTCATTGGCATAGAAATAGCCAGTGTTAGGGCAAAGCAATCTAATTTTTTTTTAAGGGTTAAAAATAAATACAAAAGCACCACACAATATGAGACATATCAGGCAGCGGGTCACAGGCCCAGGTCAAGCAGTGTTACTGCAGCAGCTACAGCTAAAAGGCTAGGATAGAAACTGACAAATAACTGCTATTCTCAAGCAATTTGAGAACCTAAAGTGTAATCATAAATATTTCAAATAAGTCACTTGTAAATTAGACAGTCTAGAGTACTGAACACTGAAGTAAAACTGATTGGCTGATTTTCAACCAACACTACAGCTTAGCTGAACCTAGGCCAGTGAAAGACATCAACAGGAAGAATTTACACCATAATATGCAACACAGAGAGATACACAGTAAAAACAGAAGCCTAGAAAGGACAAGGTGAGTACCAGCTGCTTTGGGCTTTCCTACTGCTGCGTCAACAGAGTAAGCTTGAATGAGATAGTTCCCCAAATAAGCAATACATGCAGAACATGGCAGACAGGTAACCCTCCCAGCAATAAATTCCCAGATTAATGACCCACTTTATTGTGCATAAACACAGTTTGTTTCACTTTTTTCTATTTTGATTTATGACATTTGAATAAGTATGACTACAAATGTATGAAATAATATAAGTGTATTTCTATTTATTTTACCCTTGGGTTTCATAGGCATCTCCAAAGTAATGTCTCTCCTCATCTAATAAAATCTGTTTTAACTGAATGGAACAACTTTTTATCTCAATCTGTCGGAAATTTGATTTATTTCATAGACTGTATGCAATATAGCAATAAAGGGAACATCCAAGTCAAACAACTATGAAATTTGCCAGAGGAGCATAAACAGGTTTTTCAATATTGGCAACATTGTATCTTTTAGGAAATAGCATAGAAAATATGTACCTATGATGAAAGTAATAATAATAATAATAACAATATTTTTGCAGTGTTGCCAGGGGTGTTTTGGTAATATCTATTAACTTTCTTCAAATTTAGAAGATTACTTAGATTTCCTTTGTACTTGATGGAGTTGCCTTTAGACTTGGGTCAAATAATCTGGGTATCCTTCCACAAATTTCTCACAATAGTTAACAGAGCTTTGGTGTAACAGAGTCAGGCTTGTAGGCCACCTTCGTTGCACATGGATCTATGATCAGGGCTTTGTGATGTCCATTCCTAAACACTGACTTTATCCCTCAGCCGCCTTATAACAAATTTCCATTTGGAAGACTTATTTGAGCCCAAGCTTTAACTTCCTGGTTGACCACTTGAGATGCCCTCCAACATCTAGTTCTTTCTTCCTGAAGTGTTTCAGTGCATTTCACAGTTGGGATGTTTCTTTCATGCTTGCATGCTCATCCCCTTATCTCTCCAAATGTAACAATGGTTCTTGAATCTTTGTAAAAAGTTAAATTGCACCAGACTACAGGACATGTTTTTAAAAATTGTAATCTGGCTACTTATGTCGACTCTGTAGTTACAGATGTTTTCATTCTTTCTATAAGCAGCTTATGCCAGCATCTTCACAAGGTTTCATTTTTGTTCTGGAACTGATTTGCATCAACAGACATTCATCTCACAAAATCATGACAAGTTGCACCGAGTTGTTTAAAAGGCGCAGTAATTGTAGTATATGTAACCTTCAGAATTTGAAGAAAATGACGCAAAATTCTCAGAAATAATTATCTCCTTATGTAGTTTAGGTAATACTGATTAACTTAAACTATGAACAGTGAGTTGATGCCAAAAAGTAAAGGAATAATTGTATTTATATAAAGTTTATGTAAATCTATGTTTCAACTGTATCATTAATCCAATAAACATAAGAAAATAGTGTGCTTCTTTTTGTAAATATGATCAACCACTTAAAAAATATTTCTGTCAAATTATTTAAAAAAATCACAGCTAATATCAGCTTAGTAGTCTTGCAGTGTTATTCTCTAAAGAGCAGAAGAACAACAAGGGTAAATATCCTGTTCAAATAAATGATTGAAAATAACTACAAAATCAAGCAGCTGACAATATAGTAACAATTATAACTAGAGGTACACTGATAGATTATCTCAGATTTTCTTAATTTTGGCTGATCAACCAATACTTACACATAAACCCGATAATATCCAATGAGCTATATTTAGAGACTTTTCAGACAAAAATTGGTCTTGGACAACATCGGAATCAGCAGTTCAGGCTTTTTCAAGATTGGTAATCGGCAAGGCTGTTGTCCAGATTTGTGGTGCACACCTAATTATAACTGAAATGATCACTACATTATTTTTGCAGAAGTAAGTTGTGTTTCTTTCTGTTTAAAACAAAAGCTTTCAGAGCTTGTCATGCTTTATTGTTTGAAATATTTTGTCTAAATTTAGTGAAGCTGTGGTATTCTTCCACAAAGTAAACAGATCATAATAATCTGATGATGGCCACTACATAATTTGATATTTAATGCACTGTGTTTTGATGTAAACACAGTACATTAAATATACTGCCTTAAATATCACAGAAAACTAAATCTTTCAGAACCAACTGCCAAAAACCTTTATTTTTTCCCATTTACTTCATCTTTTTCAAATTCAGATACATTATCTTGCATCAGTGGCTGTTTTACAGTTCAGGTTCCCAGCATGCATTTAATCCCAAGATGTGCTCAAACTCATGCTATGAAGGAGGGAGAGAAAATATGGAATGAGTAAGCAGGAAGGAAGGGTTGACCATTGTCCCACCTTCCCAGTTTGCACTTGGCAATGACTGCAACACGGGGAACATGTCACCAAAATCATAATCTAAAAAAAAAGAAAAGGAGGGATAACATTGAAAATTAGAAAAACTCTGACTGAAGAAACAAAAGACAGATGAATCTGAATAAATGACAAACAGTAAAATAACATGATACATAGGATGTGAAACAACTAAACCAATGAGGGTAAAAAAATGAGAAATGGGAACTAAAACAGGGAACTGGCTCAGTGCTTTGTGGGGGCAGAGTGCTGCAATTACCCCAGTGAAGGTATTCTGCCACCATCAGTGAGCAAATGAAATGAAATACAGTCATGTGAAGATATTTTAGCACACCCCATGACAACCTGTATGTTTAGCTAAGATCTTTTGACATATATTTATCACCAATTGTAAAAATACAGAAAAGAAATCAACTAATTAAAAAAGAAAAACAATGGAATAGTTTAAAATTTCTGCCAAATCTATAAAAAAATATTCTGGCAATGAATAAATTAAAGCAACCACACATTACTTTCAATTTCAAATGGCATAAACACTCCTAGTTGTTACATTTGGTGTACACGATTAGAACATTCAAAGTCAGCATTTTTTTACCCTGTTGAATAAACCTCATATATTCACTCTGTAAAATGATAAAGCATATATAGAAAAACCCTAAAATATCATCAATGGATGTAGAAGTGAATATCTATGCAATGAGAAAGAAAACTTCGTTCTCCAAGAAAAACATGAAGGCCAGACTGAAGTTTGCCAGAAAGAACATAGACAAAGAGGATGACTTCTGGAACAATGTTCTATAGACAGATGAACCAAAGGCAGAATTAAATGTTGCCCAGTCCTACTTTAAGCATAAAAAACAAAGAACGAAATTCAAAACCAGTCTGCGTCTCACTGCCAGGTTTTACTATACTAATTTAGGTTAAGAAACAGGGTGGATAGAGAAAATACAGCATGCTCTACCTTCACTGGAGGGAGCTATGGCGCTGTCGTCCCACTCCAGGTTGGTGGAGGTCAGGGAGGTAAACGAGTGCAGAGACAAGCTGTCCGAGCTGGGGAGCCTTTCCTCAAAGTCCAGCAGGTTGTGCGGTTTGTAGTACTCCGGCATGTATGGAGCTACATCCAGGTAGGGCACATCCTAAACCACGAACAGGCGTCTGACAAGTTAAGGACACATAGATGACTGCAGTGTATGATAATGTTATGAATAAACTTATGCTGACCAGCTCCAGATCAAAGCGAATGAATTCCAGGCCGGACACCAGTGTAAGGAACAGCGTGAGGTGGTCGTGACTGCAGACCAATGCATTTCTACAAGTCAAAGATATTTTGATATAAGGCATTCAATACATATGAAGTGAACAGTAAAATTCCAAGCAGAAACAGCAGTCACATGTATTTTTAAAAAAATGGTAATTAAAAAAAAATCTTAACATACTTGAAGTAATACTTCTGTAACAATCCTTGATTCTCTTGGAAGAGGCGTAGATAGCTTTCTAAAGAGCTCTCACTCAAAGCCAGGTACAACCATGCTCGACCTGCACAGAACAGTTGAAGCCTCCTTTAATGAATGCATCTGACAGTCTAATAAATGATGTTTCCTTTTATTTCAAATGCAACTCCCTATGCAGTAAATACGTCATACTTCGACCAAGGTTGGTGGCTATGTGCTGTAGCTCGTCTATCTGTCGGACAGCCTCCCTCCTGGTGAAGTGAACCACCAGCACCCAGTAGCCTGACGATATGTCCTGCAGCCTAAAACAACAACACATTCATAAGGAAAAGAGCTAACACAAATAGGTAACGTACAACAGGTTGTTTAAAATATTGTGTAAATAATATCTATCCTCAGGCAGATTGACCTGAGAAGATCAGAGCACCAATTGGGGTTCCTGCAGATTTAAATTTTAGACTTAAGATCTTTTGAAAACTAATTTTGTCATCATTGTTAGTGGATAAATACAGCTAAGGACAAAATTAAGAGACCACTTAAAGTTATCAGTTTCTCTGATTTTACTTTTTATAGGTATGTGTTTGAGTAAAATGAACATTGCTCTTTTATTCTACTACTGACAACATGTTTCTGAAATTCCCAGCAAAAATTTTGTATTTATTTGCAGAAAATGAGAAACTGTCAAAATAAAAAATGATGGAATGCTTTCAGACCTCAGACTTTTTCTCAGCATTGAAGATGCTATGTTCCTGTGCTTTTTTAGCTGCTTTAAAAAAATGTCCCAGAAGACTCCCAAAAAGCTTCTCTGCTAAATCAGCTGAAAAGGTGGATTGATAAAGTGCATGTTAACTTTCAGTAGATGTGTTTATTTTTCCAGAAAGGTCCTGGTGATATGACGTCTTTCTGCTAAAGGTATGAGAACTATTACCAATAACCTCACTTTAAAATATACAAACTAACCCTTTAGTTGACTATATTCAACCAAGACGGAGGTAGAAGAAATAGACATCGAAAAAAAATCGAGAAATGTGTAACTTGAGGTTACTGTAAAAGATTACAAAAGTCTGGTAATTTAAAGCCAAATCTGAAGCAGCAAGACGTGGCTCAACTCTCTTCACTAATAGAAAAGTGGTGAAACAGGAAGGAAGATATGCATACATAAAGAAAACCAAAAAATTATATCAGATGAAACATGACACAAGTGGATGCATATTAACATAACAGTGTGTGCAAAGAAGTGCGGGAAAGAAATAAATATAACTTATTATGCACATGCAGTGCAGTCATTCTCCGTGTGCCAGACATATAGTTGGTCCAGTTTGTTTATAGCTGTAGAAAATGACTTAAGAAGAGAATTTGATAAAGTCATTAGAGAACTACATTGCCATGCCACTATGTTGTTTCAATGCCAATGTATTATCTTGTAGTACAGTGTAAATTTTCAGATGTCCTCAGAAAACTGTTATCAGACATTCGATCAAATGGCCTCAGAGATAGAGGTCTGAGGCTGTTTGATCTGATGACTGACAATGTTTTTCTGAGACCTGGATATTTCCTAAAATCTACATGGTACAGCAGGCACGTGAAAGGCTTTCAAAGTTAAAACAAAAACTAAACATAATGTTGGAATTGTATTAATGCTTTTTTTAAAAAACACCCACCCTTCCACTTTTCAAAATAGTTGAAGGCCTTTGATAATATTCTACACACTTTGAAATGCTGTTTTTGAATCTAGCTTAAATACACTTTTAAAAGTGCTGCTACTTAAAAATGGGAAAACAATTCCAAAACATATTATTTCAGTAAATTTAGAAATCAAGATTAGGCTTTAAATCTGGAAACGGTATTTAGCAACAGTAATACCTTAGATGCAAAGCATAACAGGTGATACTATTTGAAAGGGTGTGCATAAGACTGACATGACACTGGCATAAACATGTCATAACACCTCTTGTGAACACGAAGCAGTCTTCATAAATGTTTATGAATTGTCATAAAGTGTCATTCGGTTAATAATGACACTTTTAACAGAAAGCTGCCATAAAAGTTGCTTTAAAAGTGCATTACAAGTGTCAACTGCAAAGCTGCATTAAAAGTTCATTAGAAATGTCAACTTTGCATTAAAAGTCTCATTTACCGAATGACACTTCACAACAAAAGTACACATACACAGCTCTCGTGCATATGTAACACTACAATCAGAACAATCTGATCCATGCAAAATAGCATAAAGAATTTGAAGAAATCTTTCTTTACTTTCCAACATTCTGCAGCTATCTTGCAAGAAATATCTTACCCATACAGCAGAGCATGGTCAAGGTGTTCACAAAGACGCTGGAGGACCCGGTCGTGATTGCGGATAGCCGGAGTTTCATCTTCACAGGCTGCAAAGTAACTCTGTAACTGTAGAGACACATTCAGATCAGATTGCTCTTACAGAGAGAGAGAAGGTGTAAGTCTTTCAGGCATTCAGAGTAGGAATTCCAAGCATTTCTTAATACGGTGGATTTAAAATGTTGGTGAATTTGCTCAATAGGTCATCTGCAGAAGACTGACTTTGTGGGTATGCTTTTAACCCTGCAGCACAGGGTTAAAATGATAACTTTATGAATTAGATGTTTTAAAGATGTTTACTGCGTATTTCAATTGTGCAGCTAGACAACAACTAAAACAAGACATGCAGGCCTAAGCAGAGGAATCACTTTGACTTGCACATAATCCAGGGAGGTATTTGAAAGCAGTAAACGAAG
This sequence comes from Alfaro cultratus, assembly GCA_903066825.1. Lineage (NCBI taxonomy): Eukaryota > Metazoa > Chordata > Actinopteri > Cyprinodontiformes > Poeciliidae > Alfaro > Alfaro cultratus. Next base: position 19,191 of record CAEFZX010024845.1, on the reverse strand, counting down.
CAGCCTGCAACACGAACCTGAAACAGCATCGCTAGAAAACAGGCAAAATGCCAACTATTGTCTGTGGATTGTAGATTTAAGCAAGTTGCTGTTCAGTTTAGCTGCCCTATGTCCCTGGAAACATAGATAGATCACACTCCCACTGTTAGATACACACAGTTGATGTTGGAATGTTAAGGGAAAGATAAAGTGTGTATAAAAAAATATTCATCCCTTTGCATGTTTTACTCTTTTTATTGCTTTAACAAATCAATCAAGCAATCAATCAATCGATGAGAATCAACATATTTTGGGTTTTTTTGACAAAAACTATGTGCAATGTCAACACCCTAGAAAAAGACTAAAACGCTAAATGTGCATTGCTGCAAAAACTTACAGATCTCCACTGTGAAACATGGTGGTAGATAGAATAGGGGAGTTGATTTGACAAGGGCCTGCAAATGACGTAAGGCAGGAGTTCATACAGTCAGGGGTGCACAGGAATAGCTTAGATCAAGGCATGTTGATGCATTAGATTGGCCAAGTCAAAGTACAGACCTATATCTAACTTAGAATATGTGGCAAGACTTAACTGTTGTTAAATAATCTCTATTCAATTTGGCTGAGGGATAGCTATGGTCTTTAAAAGTGCAAATCTGCACAACTTTGTAATAAGTTTGAAAGTTGCAAGGGATATGAATATTTTTACAAGGGACAGTACAACAGGACATCAAGGAAACCAATGTAGCCTTTCAATTCTAAATGCAGGGGAGATCAACTGCATCATGTGAAACGTAAAATGCACAAGGTAAAACCTTGAAAGCTAGAGGCACAATTAGTAAACACCAAATTAATATGAGCGGCAATGAAGGCAATAAAGTAGCAAGTACACTTAAATTTGACTATTTTTTGCTCCTTGGTAGGTTAAGGTGGTTGTTAGTCAAAGCTTATCTGGGTGCATTGCCAAACAAGAAGATTTCTAATCCAACCCCACTGCAATGAGACAACGCTTCAAAAATACTAACAATCAGATCACCCTTAGAAAAGATAACGTGTACAGTTTTGAGCATTCACTTAATCAGCAGAAAGAAGATGAAAAGCGCATTTCTGCATGCATTACTCATCATGACGGAGTATGTTCTCATAAACAGAAAGGAGGAGGAAACAGCTAATGTTTCATCCTGGTGTCGCGGATCCATCTGTAGAGTGATCACAGCTTTGTTTACACTCTTCATTGCCGCAGTGTGCGAGCAAAGGAGGGTTAGTGCCACTACTGCTGACCGTGGATACAAAACACGAACTATAGCGTTCAAATTAAAGCTTTAGCTGTCAACCCGAGGGTTCGTTTGAGCTAGTTCACACTTTGTTTTGTTATTCCCGCCGGGGCAAGGCCCTTATGTCCCTTATGGTGTCCTTCCAGCTTGAAAGTTGCTCTCTTTCGCAAACAGAAGATGACCTAACATTAGCTACAATGACTCAAGGGTGTGGAGTAAATGTTGCTACTATAAGTACATCAAAATGGTAAATTCCGACTGTTTAGAGCTTACCTTCTTGACAGACATCGAGATGTTTTCCAATATGCGGTCCTTCACTTTGAGCTGATCCATCACTGGGGCTGTTGGCAGCAGAAGGCTGTCAGCTGACTCTCCCAAAGCAATGATCTTTTTTTGCTAAAGCTAACGCCGCCCACATTAGCCGCTCAACAAACCCTCCGTTGCATTTTTACGTTAAACTAAACACACAGCTTGTGGTTTCAACTCTGGAAACTCTTTCGCTAGTTTAAAATGTTTACGCTCGTGCCCGTCAAACTGCGCGTGGCTTCAACTTGGTGTTAGCGGAGTAATGTTTACGCGTTAGCTTAAACCTGCACTTTCTTTTTCTTTGAGGCTAATAAGCGACTTCTCGGCGTCCCAGAACAGATGACGTAGAGCATTCTTTAGATAAAACCGGTGTCACTCAGGTGGGAAATTGTTAAATGTTACCTTCGGGAGCATTTGCCTGTTTAGTCGATGAATGAAACGTACAGCATGCTAAGGTTTCTACATCTCCCGAAGGTCTGAACGGACATCCAACCGGCGGAGGGTGACGTCACCTGAACGTGAATCTATGTGAAAGGCAAGAAGTGTTTTTCCTGTATTTCCCTTTATGACATGCATATCATTATTATGAAGGACTTCCCTTTATTAGAACTAATAACTTTCTGGTTGGTAACATTTTATGTAATTTGGATTCTATTTCCATATTTTAAATTATGGCTAAAGCTGGAACATTCAGTGTTGATCTTATTTGAGAATAACACCAGAGTACTTTGGCATTTTATGATTTTCTTCTTGTCTACCAAAGAAGGTCCTATCTGCCCACAACCATCAGCATCTACAATGCTTTTAATAAAATTATTGAAAGTGACATATTTCCCTATGGGATAACTAAAGTATAATTTAATTGAAATGAATGAGATATCCAAACTTCAGATACTGTTTATAACATAACCATGCTCCCAACTTCCTGGTTGATGCATTCTGTCTTTTATAATGTCATGGCAATTTGTAAAGACAACTGGTTTCACTGGATTTGGGTATCATACTGCTGGTGACACAGACATGTAAAAAGAAGCTTAATGGGTATAAATATTTTTTCAAAGGCACAGCATGGTTTGTAATAAAAACACAAACTCATGTCAAGTGGAATGTGGTTATTTTATTTCAAAGAGGCCTGCAGCTTTTTCAAAAAACTTTTTCAAAAACAAAATAATTGTTGGCATTTTCAGTGCATTTTCTGAGAAGAAAGTAGATTAAATGTAAGTGATTTGTAACTGCTTTTTCTTATATTTTAGCCAAATGTGGAGAAACTTTTACACATAAGTGGACTGACTTCACAACAAACTGGGCTCTGGGAGAATTTAAGATGCATCTTTACAAATAAAAAAAAAAGAAAAAGAAAAACTACTGCATTAAATTGCAGCCAGCACCCCTCAGACACACACACCAGCCACATGCCCTTAACAAAATATGAACAGTCAAAATCTCAAAATGACACCTTTGAGCCATGAGGACATTCAGTTTCAATTCTTCCCCTCGCAATTTAAAATTTCACACTTTTTTGTCGTCTTTGCTTTAGTCGGACTTCTCCTTCTCTCTCATATGCAGGAAGACTACACTAAAGACGAAAAGTCCTGTCATCATGGAGAAGGCGCTGGCGTAGTACGGGAAGGCTGAGGGAATGAAGCGCTCGTACTGAGTGTGCTGCAGGGGCCGGACTGAAACCTGCAGAGGACAAGTCGTACAAAATAATTAAATCCTAATCATCTTTATGGATAAATGGCCAAGATAACCAACAGAAACTTACTTCAAATAAAATCTTTGTCACGTAATCTCTTAAAGCACAAACAATCCAAGTAATCTGATGAGTGTAAACCCAGGTAGGTTAAGTTTATTGAGCTTGCCTGAGTGGATGAGTAGAGATGTGTGTATCCCAGTCGGTTGTAGTCCACCTTGAACTGGAAGACTCCATACACGTCGGGCAACTTGAACTGAACTCTGTATTTACCTCCTGATGAAAAACCATGAAACATATCGGTAGAAATCAACAGAAAACGTCCAAATTTATGTAATAAAAATACATTATATAATGGAATATGTTCAAGTTTACCATTTTTCTTGAGATAAGTTCTGACAAAGGGGTCAATCCTCACAAACTCGAGTTGAATATCGTCGCCGTCGAAGGGGACCCAGCGGCCCTCGGACAACATCTCGATGACAATGCTGTATTCCTGAAAGAAGGTTGTATTCGCATCCACAGCTCCTCACTTATGCAAACCTTAAACTGTACTGATTGCTGTTAAACTCACCACAAGATCAGTAACTGTGTACGCTGCAGGAGGAGCCGTCTCTCCCACAGGATGATGGGTAACGGCTCCCACTCTAAGCACTCCCGCCTCCTTAAACACCCAGCGGGACAGAGACACTGCCAGCTCCAAGTTCCCTGTTTGCTCGTGCCTGGGAAACCCAGACAACAGGGAAGTTGGGTTTTTGTTTTTTTTTTTTCAGACCAAAAATCTAAGTAATGTCTCACATAACCAACAAAACAAAAATAACTGATGTGTACCTTTGAGAGCCTGGTCTTGCTTTCTGCACTGCAGAGTTGAAGAAGGCGTCGCTGAAGAAGTCTAGGGAGCCGCTGAAAACCACTCTAGCATTGTTTCTGGCCTGCAGCCCGGCGATCAGCAGTGTGTTCTTCCCCACAGCATGGGGGTACTGCAGAGGTAAAAAGCTCCCTTCAACAACCTCATAGTTTCTAACAGAAAGTATCGTGCCATCTACAACAAATTACACTCCTCAAATCATTAGCTTTAACCTAAAAAAGAGGCTGATTATGAGAATGGCATAGCAAATAAGGCATATTTTATGAAGTAAAACTCAAATTAAATGTTTTGTTGATTATTTGTGGGTTGAGATGCATTGTGCTGATTGCACCCAGGAAAAGCTTGTCACTGCTAAGGCCAAACAGCTTGTAGTAAACTAAAGAATAAAATGTTGCCCCTGCAAAAGTGCAACCAGGCTTCATTCCAAGGTGGTGTATGAGTGTCCCACACGCTGCTGTGATCCTATTTTGTTAAATTAATAAATTTTTAACTGCCAAATGATTCATTTATTCAAGTTTCCAGTCCCATAAATGCCACTAAACAAGAATCAATAGCAGAATAAGCTGCTTGGCATCAGTAGGTTGTTATGTATTCAATTCTGCTGCTCAAGCAGCAAATGTACTTTCCCTACAAATGGAGTACCAATGAAAAAAAAAAAAAAAGCCCAGAAAACTCACAAGCTTTCCAAATAGATTTTTTGCCAAGCAGCATTGCTACAAGACAGAAGGATTTTTTGGTTTATACCCAATGGGGTGCACTACTTTCTTCTTTTGTAGTTGACCAGAACAAAATAAAATCTAAATCTAGTTTTTACTAGTTCAAAAATAGGGTGTCCCCTTTGACGCACGCCATTTAGTTTCTGCCCTTCAACATGTACAGGAGTCACAAGAATTAAAACCACAAACTAGTCATTTTAAAACATCCACAATGCTAATGTAAAAACGTTTAAATAACATTTGTTTCCATGGACAAATAAGAGATTAACTGATCTGTTTCTTCCTGGATGAGACTGATTTCTATGGGCAGGTTTGACCTGCCCCTATTTTGTTTTTTCAAAAACATAAAACACAAAGGCGACAGTCCTGCAAGTTATCCAAAAGAGTTAGCAGTTGAGTCCAATAGCAAATCAAGGAATATCAGGATCTGCCAATGTCTACACCAAAGCATTCATCACTAACCTTTATCTGAATGTTGCTATCCTCAAAAAATATAAGTATATGCTTTTTGTTGATGCATTTAAAAACTCTAAACACTTGGAAGTTCTTAGTTTTGATTAATTTAATTCATTTGTGGAGGAAAAAAATGCTTATTTTTGTTTTTGTAGCAATTTACCTCCTGATCACTGAACTGAGGACGTCAAGGGAAAATATAATGATTCTGCTCTCTTGCAGACTGACTGGTGCATCTTTATGCAAAGGTTTCTCTTTTATGACAGTCTAAAAATATTAAATAATAAATAGTCAAATGTTAATTCTGCATATCCAAATGAATCTCAGAAAGCATTACAAGAGGTCAAAGTCTGAATATTATGTATGTGGGCAAATAATCGGCAAAACAATTTGAATCGGACCACAACGTTTAGATGCAGTTTAGTTTTTAGGTGATGCGGCTTGGTAATCATATTGGATTTATATATCCTGTGTTTTTGAGCAAAATTCAGATTTAAGGAAACGTCTCAATATAAAAAAATAAATAAATAAATAAATAAATAAATCTGACCAGACAGTAAGAGGCGGCGTTACCTGAGAAATGGGTCTGTCGGGGAAATAGGAGTAAGAGGTTGAAGAACCAGTGAGAATGTCGAGGACGAGTGGGTTGTCTGGGTCAGCAACCATGCTGGAATAATACATCACAAAGTTCATTTAAAGCTTCACATTCCTAAACAAGAGTCTTATTTCTTTTATAAAAAAGTTATAGTTCCAAATGAATACAAAAACTAACAAATTAGTTACATGTTCAATTAAGTGACAAGTTAGTTACAAGTTTTTTTACAAGTTCATTGGTGAAAAAATAAATAAAATAAAAACAAATTGAAAATCCACCATGAAAGGGAAAACTATTCAACCAACATTCTTGTATATTCAACCCCAATTAAAATAATTTCTTTAATTTACAAGCAGACACTGCAATTAGATTATTTTTTTTTTACTTACCCAACACCCTTAAATAGAACAGGCTTGCTGGTTGGTTTGCCAACAATCGTGGCAGCTTTAAGCAGGTTCTCTGGGTCGGCAACAATCAGGGTGTGCTGGAAACATGCATGATAACCAGAAAATAAGAGAGTCAAAACTGAGGATTGGAGCAACATCAATATAAATACTCTGAAGACCAAGCTGTTTACCTCTCCAGGATCAGAAACATCATAGTTGTGGTGGTCAATAACAGCCGTTTTTTCCTCATCAAACTCAATGCCACACTCACTACCCAGCTCCCTCAGAGGGTCCCCTGCATTACAGAAATTACTATGAATAATGTGCATTTCAACAAGTATATATTAATTATAAAGTAAATATGTTATCTGTCGACTGACCAATATCTGAACTTGCAGCCACCAGGACGTTGCCTCCACCATCAATGAAGGATGTTATTGTCTCTAAGTTTATATTTCCACCAAAGTCTGCAAAAACAACCAGAAAAACAAATGTTACATACCACTTTAAAAAGTTAACATGAGGTATAAAAAGCCAAGTGAAATTTACCTTCAACTGACGGTGCGAAGATTATTAGATGGTCGTAGAGGAATTGCCCATATTTGATCAAAGACAGTGAGGGGTCGTCAGCGGTCTTGATTGTGAGGTCAAATCCACGATCTGGAAAAATAAAACATGTTTCTGTTTTTCCTTTTTCTGTACTCCTTTGATAAATTAAGGTTTGTGGAGACCTCTGGATCTCCCTGAACCATCAATGTATAAAAATGCCTCTAAGTAAAAACTGTAACACACGTATAACAATAGTAATTGTTTTTCTTCCTTTCTGAATTATCCATTTGTTTTTGGAAATGTTTTGAACAACAACAAAAACAGAACTGGATTAATTCTGTGCACTCAGCATTTGAATGAAGAACATTAAAAATATTTAGTTCATCAGCTGGTATTGACAATTATCTCTTTATGTAATTCATTTGTGGTTTAGCAGGAAATTGCACAGTAAATTATATGATTTATGATATAAATTGAGATTTATCTGTGAGTCTTTTAGTTGCACTCGGAAACACTAACCCTGAACGAGTATGTTTGAGCTTAATTATGCTACATATTTTACCGAAATTTAACAGTTTTTGTGGAATTTGGTGACAACCAAAACTGACTTAGCAAAGGTTAGCAGCCATGATGGCTGAATGGCGGAAGCAGTTCAGTCCAAGCATTTTCAAATGGTCTAGAAAACGCTTTAAAACCACACACAGGTGGGACTAACTGGGTTTATGATGCTAAAACTACAAATGTAAAGATAAGCCATCGTTTGACTGACCTGCCAGACTGCGGAAGAAGATTGAATGGGTGTCTCTGATGTTGAGGTTGTCCAGTAGCACCAGCGTTTTCCCGTCAGCCATAGCGCAGTGTAACATGGAGGCTAACGAAAGCAACACGAGGACACTGCAGTCCAAAAGCGTCCAGCATCTTGTCGTCTTCATTCCGGTTCGCTTTTTAGATAATAAAGAACCGAACCGGTCCGCCTGCCTTACTGCTGTAAACGCCGCCATTTTGCTGCGCAAGTCGACGTCAGCGTTAGCGGAGGTATACTCAACTTTGACCCCAGCATCCAGCCAATCACAGGAAAGAACGCGTCGGGGCTGACAGCCAGTCCACCAATGAAATTAAGTTAGTGTTATTTATTAGAAATATGGAAAGGAGAATTTAAACTGCCACACTTATTAAATATTGTCTGTTATTGTTGCATAATTTTATAGAAATAAGTTGAAATTGTACATGTTAATCTTGAACTAAGCAAAAATAATAATAATAAATTAAAGAATTTTGCATATCAAACAGAAGTGATTCTTTAATGATCCACCAAGTCTGAGCAAGTCCACATATTTACTGCAAATTATTTTTACAAGTGGAAAATAAACGTATGAAATAAAGAGTAAACACCTTGAAATCAGCTCAAAACTGTCAAAACCACAACTACAGGATTAGAAATCTGATATATTAAGACTTCCTTGCAATTATGCAAGTACAGGATTGGTGAAACCTGCTGAAAAGAAAAAAATACAAATAAAAAAAATTAAAACCTTGTATGCTAAAGGTTCTTAACTCTCACTTAAGTCTTCAGTAGACCCATGTTTATTTACCAATCCTAAATGAAGCACTGTGAAACACAGTGCACATTTGAAGAAAGAGCAGATATTTCATCAAAAAAATGGAAAAATATGAGTCTCTAATTATTAGATTTACAATCTAGCATAAAAGGACAAAACACAGTCCTACATTTCAGTCTTAAAACAAACAAACTATACAAACTTGTTTAATCATCTCTGCAATTCTTTACCAAAATATTGCTGTACAGAGTAAAGCAAATGCATCACTAAAGATTAAATTAGGTTAAAATCAATTTTATTTAAAATGATTGAATCCAGATTAGTTTTCTTTAAACATCATGTTATAACCTAATGTATAATTCATCAAGAAACATAATATCCTAATTTCCTCTCGTATAAATTAGATTTCTAACAAAAGCAACATTTTATACATCACAGATAAATCTGTTCCACTACGTCTAATCTTTACTTTTCACATTCTCTTCCTTTTCTTCTTCCCCATCCCTCTCATTTGTTTGGTGTTCAGAAGTAGTTTCTTCCACTTCAACCGCCTCCTCCACATGAATGACAGTCTCTGACACTTGCTCTCCATCCATCTCCTCTGATTTCCTCTCTTCTTCGTCCGTACGGAAGATCAGCTCTTCTTGCTGGATAACTTGTTCGGGCGCAGGTTGCCAGATTGCAGCGGCAGCAGTATCATCCCCCTCTCCGGTGGCGGTTGCAGCGGTGTACTGATAGAAGTCGGAATCTGCCTGAAACATGACCAAGGCTTGGGCCGTGTGGATCCGAACATGCTGAGCCAAAGAGGTGGCATCCAGAAATTTATCCCCGCAAGAGTCGCAAGCATACAAGATCTGGGTGTTGGGGTCTGAGCAGAAAAACATTTGCACTGTCATTTCAAATCATGTCTCTAATTGTATGCCATTTTGTAAGATATAAAGGCCTATTCTTAAGTTCTGTTTTTTAAAATCTATTTTAAAAATATATTTTTTTAAGACATGAACTATCACAATTTTCAACCACTTTTCATCCTCCAGCTTCCTGTGTTTATGGTTGACGTTGATTATCAAATCAAATTATATTAAACGTAGTAACTTACAATATGATAGTAAAATGCGGATTATAGCTTCTTGTTGAAATCTTTAGATATTAGGTTGATGTAGTGTAGGAATGGCAAAAATGATTCAAGATTTTCAACATTTTCATGTACTGACAAGTTTTTCAAATAATCAATTACTCTTAACAATTATTTTCCCCTCAAAAGAGCTAATTTATTACCACAAAATTTTTCATTTTACATCCCATAAAAATAAATATTGCATTTATTTTTGTAAAAAAAAAAAAAATGAAAACCATGTGTCCCTTTCATTTGTTAGCATATCACATAAAATCCCAGTAAAACTGGTTGTAACCAGGCAAAGTGTGGAAAAATTATAAGTGTATAAATTCTTTTGCAAGTCACTGCAAGTCTAAGAAAATTTTGACTTTTTTCCCACAAAACATGAACCAACTTTGTATGGAAGAATCACAGAATTATGGAATCACAGTTTACATTTTATCCTAAATTTTTCAAATTTTAAGAGATAAAGAACAGTTCAGATCTTACCTTCTTCTTGCACCTTCTCTACTGCTTTGGTGATTTCAGCTTTCAAAGCCTCCGTTTCATCTGCAGACACCGAGGCAGCCACCGGGAGGACTGTTAACCAGCGCAGGACAAGCGTTTATCTTCATTTCCTATAAAAGATGGCACCTAATGTCTGAGGCATTGTTCAGAGAAAGATACTGACCCGTGAGCTGAGCCACAGCACTTCCTGCCAGGGCCTCGGTCGTAAGGGTGACAATGTCCTCTGTGGTAACGGTGACTATCTTGATCTCGTCCGAAGACCCAGCTTCGGCGCAGTCGTCGCCAACTTCTTCGATGGTTCCCCCCGTCAGCACCAGCCTCTTCATGCCGGCTTTGCCGTGGTGAACGGTCTTAACATGGGAGCGCAGGTTGTCCACCCGGTTAAAGCCACGGCCACATTTATCACAAAGAAACGGTTTTTCACCTGGAACCAGACGGACGAAATTTTACAAGCCAGAATGTTTTCAGAGGAAGTAGCCTACAGATTTCCAGCGTTACTCTAAACTGAGTTTCGTAGTTCTTACCTGTGTGAATGATGATGTGTTTGGATAAATCCCCCACATTCACAAATGCCTTGTTGCACATCTGGCACTTGTGTGGTCGCACGTTGTCGTGGTGTCGAATGTGATTTGCCAACTGGCTGGACTGCACAAACCTGTTCAGGAATTAAGTTGGAACAGGTCAGTATTCCTGCGACAGGTTGGGCAGAGAGGACAAGAAGTCTTGTTGGGGTCAATCTGACCTACTCTTTATTAGAGAAGATAAATTATTAAATCATTAAACATAAATATGCGCTGATCCACTTTTTTCACTTCGATACCGATATCTGAGGTCTAGTATCAGCTGATACAATCGGATACAGAAAAGCTGAATCTACTTAAAACATTTTTCTTTTTTTAAATAGAGACATAAGTGTACTGAATTACAAATTTATTTGCTAACTCTGTACCAGTACAGCACATTCAAGTACAAACTTGGTCAAAAATGTAAAATCCGTTCAGTCAGTGCAATTAGGAGTATAATAGCCAATGTAAAATAAATAAATAAAGAAACTGAAACTGACTAAAACAATTGGGTGACTACCTTGGTCAAACATGTAAAAACTAAACTACAACAAACCTACTTTCAAATGGTTCAGAAAGTGACACCAGAAATTCTAAATATAATGTAAAATAAATAGAAAAGCATGACGTTGCTCAGAGCACAAAACACAAAGCTTGAATAGATCTACCCCTATTGTCACAATATCCGATCTAGAATTTTTATCAATATCTGGACCGATACAGATATTCATTTTGGTTTGCTGCATCTCTAATTAAACATAGGGATCAGAAAAAAACATGTTTACATTCTGTCCTTTTACAGAATATTTCAAGATGTCTTTACTTTTCTGTTCTCTCTTTCACATCTATCATCTTTGAAAAATCCCAGATTTCCAAGCTCAGTTAAATGCAAAATAAAACACGCGCAAATTATTTCCACACTGATGTAGGGCTTAAATCTCACCTTTTGCCGCAGCGATCACAGACGTAGGGCTTCTCTCCGGTGTGCTGCCGGACATGAGCAATGAGGGAGCTGGCTTGAGTAAAAGCCTTGCCGCACACAAGGCATACGCAGGGTTTTTCTCCTGTAACACATACAACACAGTCTCATGTCGGTGTGAAATAATCAACATTAATCTGGGATTTCTTTGGGGAATAAAGAAAATGAGAAAATGCAGCTGATAAAGCAAAAAATAACAGTCCAGAACAGTGACAGGATTACCTGTGTGAATGCGCTCGTGGCGCTGCAGAGCTCCGGGATCACTGAAAGCTCTCTGACAATGCGAACACACGTATGGTTTCTCCCCGCTGTGAACACGCAGGTGTCTTTTCAGATTGCCTAAAAAGCCCACACCAACCCACAAAGGTGAGATCAGATGATTCAAAGAAACCAAACAATGATGCTAACTTTGTTTAAAAAAGACATTTTAAAAAACTTAAACATATGAGATATTCAATTAGGAAAAGTGCTGATTTTATGTATACATATGTTAAACATTCCCCGCCCCCCCAATCTTGGCTCCAAGTTTGGTTGATTGATCAATACACATACTAGGGGTGCAGCAGTAAACTGGAATTAACTGGAATAATCTGAATAATATTCAGGCCATATGGGGGAATTTTTCTGCCATAATCCAAGAGAACACACTTTTAGTCTGAAAGCAGGATTTCATGTCTTTTGTTCTCAAAACTTTTAATACTTTTGCTTACATTTTTATTTTGAAACCAGGACTTCATGTCTTTCTTCTCAAAACTTGTAATGATTGCAATCAAAATTTCTCCTCGCGCTCAGACATGGAAGGCAGTTCCATGTTTCGTAAGCGAGCAGAGACTAAGTGTGAGCCTGTAATTAAATTAGTCAGGTCGGACTGGGTTGGGTTTGACCTAAACTCTTCTCAGGGACCTAATTACAAGTAAAATCCACAATTTACATATTTTTGAATACCCTGTATTTTTAACCTTAAACTTCACATTTCAGCACTACAATGGTTTAAAAAAAACATGATGAAGTTCCAGGGATAATGCAGTTTCAGCAAAAACACCAATGTTCCTAGAAAAGATTTTCTTCCTTTTTTTTTTTTTTTTTTTTTTTTACTTATTTAAAATATTATTCTTAAAAAACAATTTCTTTCTTTACCTGAAGTGGTGAACTGTTTGCCACACTCCTTGCACTTCAAGGGCCCGTCTGCAATATGAATCTTTAGGTGAGCTTTCAGATTTCCTATCTGGTTAAAAAAATTAAATAAATAAAATATGCGTCACAAAAAGCTGCAGATGTAATTATCTTACTTTATAATGCAATACTGTCACCTGGTTGAAGCGTTTGTCACAGTGCGGACACTTGTTGCCTTTCTCCGTATCATGGGTCTCCAGGTGTCGCATCTTGGCGGTGGGGTCGGAGAAAGCTTTGTCACAGAAGTCGCAGTGGTACGGCTTCTCCCCACTGTGCACCAGCTGGTGGCGCTTCAGATTCCCCGAAGTGGTGAAAAGCTTGCCACAGACGTCACAGCTGTAGCGCGCTTCACCCGTGTGCCGTTTCCGGTGCAGGTTAAGCAGGCTGACCTGCCGGTAGCTCTTCCCACAAGTGGAGCAGCAGTACGGCTTCAGGGGGCTACAGGGAGGTGACGATGGTGCGACAAAGGATATGAAGCTGACTGAGTAGAAAGAGGTGGAAGAATGTATGAAAATGTGAACCTCACCTGTGTGTTTTCTCGTGGGCTTTGCAAGCAGCAGGGTCAGAGAAAGCCTTGTTGCAGTCCCGACAGCTGAATGGCTTTTCTCCAGTGTGGATACGCATGTGTCTCTTGAAATTACCTGTGTGGGTAAATTTCTTCCCGCAGTCCTAAAAGAATAAAAGAAAAGAGCTGACATAAAAAACAAAACACTGAAACTGAATGATACAGTGTGCAAAACTCAATGGAGTTTAAACTAACAAATAGCTTATTTTTTTTTATCCAACATTTAAAAAAAATAAATAAATAAATAAATCTTGATATTCCGGCTGACTCAGTTTCATAGGCAGCTAAACTTGCAACATTTGCCACATTTTTAGCTGGTGCAGTACACATTCTCTGCACTGTGCCAAATAACCCAGACCCTTTGACTAACCTCTTCCCCCTTTTGCCTGTGGTGGCGCTGCACCAAGAATTAATGAAGACAACGACACGAAAACCTCTGAAGAAGACATTGAGCGCAACTTAATTTTTCACAAAATGTAAACAAAAATGGAGTAGAGTCAGATTTTAGCAGTTGTACAATTTCTCTTTTGTCTCTGGTAAAAGACCACGAGCCGTTTCTCCTGCTTACGCTCTAGACAAGAGTTTTTGCTTTGGTTGTATTCACCCAAAATGCCCTGCAGTATAGTCCATTTTTGCTTTCGGAGCGGTCTCCCTTCGGTGTTCCCTTCAACTGAATAAAGACCCATGATTTTTTAATCAATTATGCATTCACACCTCCCCAAACGAACTGAACTTTCTAGCCTGTGAATACACCCTGACTGACATCTGCACACAGTTGATAGATCAGCATGAAGTAATGCAGATTTGTAGAAGTAAAATTAGAAGTGGCTTTCAATGTTTTTAAACAAATAAAATTCTAAAAATAGCTCTCAGTATAAATTCTAGCAGGGTGGGGTTACAAAACAATATCCCAAAAACTTTAGCTCTTCTCAATCCATCATCTGGAACATAACCAACTGTCCACATCAAATGTAAAGCCAGTGAAGGAGAACATTAATCAGAAAAGTGGCTCTGGAGGAGTTGGAGAGATCCAAAACTAAAGTGTGAGAACATAATCATTATTTCTAAGGCCCAACTCTTCATGGAAGAGCAGCAAGACAAAAAAACAGTGAGAGATCCAGATTGCTGTCAGGTGTTTAAGGCATACATTTAAGAAGGTGTAGAATAGCTCATATTAATGCATATTCATGTGTAACAATGGCCCAGTCAAAGTCCAAATTTGAATGCAGCTGGGAATCTGCGTCGAAACCTGAAAATTGATGCTCACAGATGTTCCTTATGCAATCTGACTGAGCAAACCATAACAGACAAATAGCCATTAAAGACATCCAGAGCTGGTAGACACATCCTGTGAACTGAGAACTGGAAGGCAAATAGCATCGGCTTGAGTAAGTTGAAAATAAGTGCAGGACTTTTTTTTTTTCGATTTTTAGTCATTAAAAAATTTGGGAAACCATGACGTAATTTTCTTCCACGTCACAATTACTCACAACTTTGTTTTATACTTTCATCTAAATTCCCCAAAAAATACAAAAGTTCAAGTTGGATGAATAGTGTTAAGAAAGATTAAAGGCAGACATGGTCAGAACGGCATTTCCTACAAACGCTTTATGTCTCACCCCACATTTGTGCGTCACAGAGCTGTACGGCTTCGATTCGGTTCGGTTGCTCATAGATGATGCCTGAGTTGGTCTTCCGTCTTCCTCGCTGTCTCCTTCCCCTTGCAGTTCGATGTCGTCTTCTGCCTCTTCGACCTCCTCTCCCTCACTGGCCTCCCCATCATGTAGCTCCTGTAGGTCAGCCACCTCTTCATCCTCCCTCGCCCTTTTCTCCTTTTTTTCCTTCGATGGACCTTCATCTTCCAAGTCATTTTCTGGAAAGATTATAATCAAAAGCATGTAAGGCGTTTTGTCTTATAATCAAGACAAAATGTAAAACAGTTCTATGCTATACATTTTTGTCCTGAGTTTAGACAGGGTTTCTGGAGGCATCACCAACTCAAGCTAGAGACTTTTTTAAGACCATTATGAAAAAAATTTAAGACTAATGTCATAAAAATGTGCATATATAAATGTGCAGCGAGAAAATAAAAAACTACATAATAGATATGAGATTAAATAGTACTGCCATGAGAAGACCTGTAATTAACGTATTCAAGGTCAACTTACATTTTTTAAATAAATTTAAGACACTTTAAGCTTAGATTCATTTAATGATGCTTGATTTAAGATGTAATGAGCGGACAGCCTGGTAAATATCAAAGGAAGCTGGTACAAGCACACAGCTCACCAGGTGAATTCCTACGTCGAGCAGGTTTTCTGATCCTTCTTCCACGCGAGTTCAAGTAGCTGCCTGAAGATCTCGACTGTGGTTCTGCAGATGAATGACCCGGTTATAAGATTTGCTACGTGCAAATTTATGGACCTTAAAATCTTATAAAAATTTTTTTACTGGGTGCGTAGTCAGCATCCGAGGGGTCGTCCTGAAATCCTGTCGCGTTCGCCAAAGAGCCCTCCTCTTCCTCCTTCACCGACACCGTCTTCTGTGCAGAAACCTGAGAGCCTTTGGGGGGTCTTCCCCGGCCCGGGTGCTTTCTGATGGGATTTGGCAGAGAAGCGGTTTGTTGTGGATCAGCAGAAATGTCTCCGTTCACATCCTCACTCTGTGAGTTCTTGAGATCTTCTGTCGGTGAGCCAGGAGGAAACTCCTCTGCTTGTGCTGCAACTTCTGACAGCTGATTTTCTTTCTGTTCTCTTCCACCTGCCTTTTCACCTGGTTTGTTAAGAAATATGAGACCAGACGTGTTAGGGTATAAGGATACAATGGAAAAACAAAGATTCAAATTTAAGCCGCAGACCGTAAGATGACCTAATGTAAAGACAAAAATTTACACGTATTTGTACCTTTACACTTCAGATTAGACAAACGTAGTAAATACAAAATGCGGTTTTCAAATACTGCTTCTACTAAGAAAAAAGCTATACACTAAATCCTGCCCCCTTGTGAAAACTAATTAGCCCTTGTTGTGCCGCGCTGAGCAGCAACAATGCCGATAACTGGCATCAGTGTGAACCAACTGTTCTTTACAGCATTGTTTTTAATTCAGAAGAATTTGAGGGATTACAGGAATGAATCGACTTTCCTGACTTTGAGTGGGCCAAAGCCCAGATTTTTTTTAAGGCCACTAAAAGCCAAATGGTCTTGAACTTAAAAGACACTAGCCGAACATTCATCTACAGGTGTCATACCCTGTCTTATTTGGACTCTTTGCTGGTGTTATTTCCCTGTATAGATATCTTTTTTTCCTTCATCCATTTACTTCATTAAGCCTCACTGACTCCCATCCTAGCTCTAGTCAGTTTCCCTGTTGGTTCCTCTTTCCCCCTCCTTTGTCCACCTCACTGGTCTCTCCTCACACTTGCAACCCAATAGCTAATCAGCCCAGGCACTTTTGTTCCAGAATTCACCCTCACAGTATTTAAAACCTTCTCCTGCTCACATGCCTTGTTGGTTCCTCCTGTTAAATCCTGTTTATCCTGCCTGGTGCTGCTGCCTCCCTGTTGATCCTGTTAATGTAGTTCTGCTCTCCATTGGCTTTTCTTTGTTGTAAGTTTTAGTTTTTTCATTAAATCTTTCAATATGATCCATGTTCCAACTCCTTTCTGGATTTGGTTCATCAACAAATTCACTCAAGACAACAGGATTTTCTGGTACAGAGCAAAATTCAGAGCAAATAATCATCTGATGAAGAGCTGCACAATATGTCAAATTCAACTGTTACTGCAATTGGTATTCATCGTATTACTATTAATCATGATACATTTCTTATAACTGTTCATATTGTCAGGATTGTTAGTTTTACTATTTTCTCCGCTGTCCAACGAAAGCGTCTTGTCAAAACATTTGAAAATATGACTAAATAGTTATTTTCTACTGTTTAGTGATACAAACCTCTTTATATGACTGCCTTAAAGAAGTGTATCATCCCAATACTAGCGTTAGCTTTACAACTCATATTGCGCAGCCTCAATTTGATTATTCTCAGCTTCTCAACACACACAAACAGTCAAATACTTAAAGACCTGGTTGATCATCAGGAAGATCCAGAGTTATGATGGATGGAGGTTGATTTGACATTGACTGATACGCAGAACAAGCATTTATGATTTCCTGCATCTGCAGGAAGTGGGCAACAGACAGCACATCCTCAATATTGTTGTGATTTAAGCACAGTTTGGAGGTGTACATAAAGTCCAGGACATGACCCAAACCTACAGAAGGAAAAGAAAACACAGAGAAATACAAGATTTGGTTAGGAACCGATGACGAATAAGCAGCCGTAGCTGCTTCCAAAATAGTCAGAAAATTTCCACGTCACAACCAGATCCTACCAGCGGCATTGCTGATGTCCAAATGCACCACATCCTTCTGGTCCAAGAAAAGGGTTCGGAAGTAGACGCTGCATGCTGCCAGAACGGCTTTGTGGGCCTTGAAGTCCACGCCGTCCACCACGAAGGTGCAGTCACAAAGCAGCCCCTGCTTACGCTGCCGGTTGAGCTGCTCCAGAACCTCCCCGCTGTGCCACGGGAACTCCATTGCTGTAGGGGTCAAAGGGCGAAGCCAGAGCTCAGCAGCCGTGTATCTGGAGCAACAAAAAAAGGCTTAAGCTTCTTAATTTAACCTGAAATCATTTCAGTTAATGTGAATTGTTCACCCTGTATGAGTCTATATTTATGTAAGAAAAAAGCTGAATGGTATAAATTTGAATGAAAATACACAACAAAGACAAATAAATACAATTATATAGTAAATATTTCTAAAACAAAAAATAGATCTATAAGTAAGAAAAAGACAGGTTTAACAAATGATTGAACCTAGGGAAATAAAACAGATATACATCTAAGTGTACATACTAAAAAGAAAATAAAATGTAACCTAAGAATGCAGGTAAACAAGTCAAAATTAATTGACTGAATAAATTTTACATTGGGAGTCATTTAAACAGCCAGAGGAGCAAAAACCATCATTGATCAATCATTGCTCTGAACACTCTATTCATAATTCATACCACATAATTAGTGGAATGAACACAAGTTTTCTTTAGTTTTTCATGATAATGAAAGTTTTGACAAACAATAACAACACATTACAGTCAACAAAAGCATAGAGCGTAATGTGAGAAAAACCAGCAAAAACACCAGAGGCAACGAACTAAAGTTCAACTTTTGTCCTGGTGGTTAAGCACATAAACATGAATACAGAACATTAAAGTGAACAGTTTAGGTTTGACAGTGCAACGCATCGATTACAATTCCTCCATCCTAGCAGCTGTGCTATCAGGGATTAATTTAGCGTGCCTACATGCATGTGTAGCGAAGGAACAAGATGTCGGAGCGGAGAGTCGGGCCTGTCCTCCTGTCTTGTTGTTTTCACGGCTAGCTCCGTCTCTAAGCCCTCTTTCAGCGCCATTATTACATGAGAAGAAAAACTCAATAATTACCTATTTGTTACCACCTCTTCACTTCGGCTTCACGGCGGTAATTTACGTGGTAGTGTTTGGTTTCTAACTCACGGGAAAAAAACGAACCCAATCGAGTTTTTCGGTGATCGATCCTTTCTGGCGTAGTGCATCCACCGCCATCTTCTTCTCTCTGATCGATTGATAGGGACCAACCGGATGTGCCAGACGAGCAGGCGCAGTAGGAGCATGTGTTAGGCAAACAATGACCACAAGATGGCGCAAAAATGATTCGTAAATTATTCTTAATAAAATCAGCCATTTCTATATCTCTCTCTCTCTATATATAAATATATTATACAAGTAATATATATATATATATATATATATATATATATAGATCTATATCTATCTATATATATATATATAAATATATATATATATATAGATA
>CAEFZX010024844.1:0-22725 GCA_903066825.1 Alfaro cultratus | reverse complement strand
CTGGATCCTCAAGGTGGAGGATCCTCCAGAGGCTTGCGGTGCATCAACCTACTATTGGGCCCCTAACCAGAGCTCACAAGCAGAAACAGTCGCAGTGGGCAGTGGGCAATGGTCAAGATAGCTAGCTAACATAGAACAAATAAGATAGGACAAAAATATGTGGGTTGCTAAAAATTAGTGAATGAAATGGATTCATCCTCAGATAGTTATGGTTTGGGTTTAAAAGAGGGCTGTTATAAACAAATATTTTAGTAATCGAATAATGTATCGATTATTCTTACGATTAATCGAGTAATCGGAGTAAAAAAAGATAAAGTAAAACATTGGTAAATCTAACATAACAGCAGTGTTACTATCACATATCAACATCAGTCCAATTTTTCAGTTGAGCTTCCCTAACAATAACTTTTCTGTAGTTTAGAAAATTAACTCTTAACAATAAAAGCTCACTTTCCAAGTTAACCTGAAGAAAAGTTATTCAAAAATCTGAAATTATATTTAATTCAATAATAAAGAGGCAGGCTCACAAATGCTTCAGCTTTTCGTTTATTTATTCATCTTCAGTCAATTTAACAGATGAACTCTCACTTTGCCCAGATATTTATAGCTTTTGTGTTCATGTTAGCGACAGGATTTTTGTTCGTCACACAGAAACTCATCTACCAGCCCTAGTTTAAAATATTAGATGAAGTTACCAACCTCATGGTGAGAAGAAAGCACCAAATAATTCTGAGATTATGACCAGGGCTACCGAATTTCAAATTTCGATCCACAGAAGACTAACAACTGTTACCACAGTCATTTGTGGTTTGTTGACACCTGGTTTGTTTTTTCTAGCATGAATTTTTATTTAAATGAGGTCTAGGTGTAGCGTTAAGTTTGAAATCATCATCATCATCATTAGGTTTTGGATTTGTACATCCTTTTGTGTGTAAACTATAGTCCCTCTGTGTTAAGTGTTGGTCATCTTGTCTCAGAGACTCCTCACTCCTCTCTCACAGCTCAACATCCTTCTAATTAGACTCACCTGGTTCCCATCTCATTGAAAATATCTCCTTGACGTTTAAACTTCCTTTGTTTCCACTGTTCTATGCTTGTTTCTTCCATTACCTGCCTCTTAGTTCAGTCCTGTTCTCCACAAGCTCTCAATTTAAGTTTTTGCTCTTTACCATTGAAATCCTCTTATTCTACTCATCATGCCGACAGTAGTAACTCACCTAAACTTAAATCCCCACTCAAAGCAGTAATGAACAAGTTTAGATGTCATAAACAAGATTGGATTAGTATTTAGCACATGCTATAAATTTAACAACATTAAAGCTGAACGATTTGAATTTATCCAAAAACTTAGACAAAAATAAATAAAAATGCAGCCCTGTGTTAACTTCACCACTTTGCCCTATCAGGACGTAATATCAGGTTCTGTAGTGATGTGCTTCAGTCAGTTCCTTTTCGTAAGTTGATTTGGAATGGGATGTTGTCGTTTCTGTCAACATAATGTGTTTTTCACGTGTAAAAGAGCTAACATTGTGACAAAAGGCAGATCATTTGTGTACATCAAGTATAGAAACGTGCTTTGATTTCCCACAGTGGGGAAATTCAGGTCTACCAGCAGCAACTTAAAGGTAAATGGAAGCATGCAGATTCAAAGAAAGGTTAAAAAAAGATATCAGAGATTGCAGAGTAACGGCAAATGTACAACATATTAAAAATTACACAGTACAATTATTAAAAACGTCACACTAGCATATTGTTGATTCGAAAGCAGTCGGATCAGAACAGCATAGCCATTCTCCATACTTTGGTTTCTTTACATTCAGCTTAGGCAAAAAGGTTTTGTTAATAAAAAAAAAGGTTTCCCAGGGTTCAGCAGAGATGCATCTGTGCTGCACACTGAAGCAGCCATGGAGCCCTGGAGCAAAAGCTCTCACATATATATCACTTGACTGTGTGTCAGGAAGATTACTGGATAAAGATCACAATATGACACTTTTCCTTTTTTGTGCTGGCTCAGTGAACAGGAGGAAAGCTGCCGCAGCTCAGCGCAGCCCTGTCCGGGTTATTGATCACGGATCACACATCTCAGACCTCCCGAGCTTGCAGGGGAAAAATCTGTCCACTGTCTTTTACATCGAAGACACTGCGTCAATGCTCTCAGCCGTAATACAATTACCCTGTTCCGAAGATTAGCGTGAAATACCTCTGTTTTCAAACCATGACGTACATTCAATTCTCCACTTTAAAGGCATCTTTTAATCAGAATTAGTTCTTCAATACAATCGAGAATTGTCAATGATTTTGTTTTATTTCAAACATTTAATCATCTATAGAAACAACAAATGAGACACCAGCATCATTGGCATTCTGCAAAAGGAGGCGGATGATATGTACCTTTATTAAATCATGCCACCCTCTTCATTTAACAGTTTGTAAAGCCATATCAATATGACACAATCCGTCAATACACATAAATAAAAGGTTCACTTTAAATGTGCCAGGAAATTACAACCCTCCTCTGTATCACACAAATATGACGGAATAGTTGATTGTTCCGATAAATTCATGAACTTTTGCAAATGTGTCCCCAGACTTTCACAAACCTAACTTAAATATGGAAACACTAATGAGCAGTACAAGAGTTTTGGTTTGAGTGTAGGGCTAAAACAATTAATTGGATTAAACATGATTAATTGATTACTGGAGAATCGTCCACTAATTGATGAATCATTAATTGGAGCATAGTTACTCTAAAATATGTTATTTGCTTAAGAATAAAACACAATAAAGCCAAAACTGAGCAAATACATGTACATTTTGCATTTTGGATGAAAAGCCTTCTTTGACTGTAAATGTTCTACCCAAAACTCAAGTATCAGTTTTAGCTGAACCTGGTTCAAATTCTGTAAAATTTTATAATTTAGTAAATTTTTCTATTCAGTTATTTGGCTAATTGAAAAATTGGCCAACTGATCAGCCCTACACTGTACTGAAGTAACTGAAGCTCAAGGGGCTTATTCAATTATTTATTTAGTATTTTTTCAGCTGCAGATTCATCCTTTTTTTTTATCCGTTTAATTGAGTAATCGATTATTAAAATGTCTAGCTGTGGCCCTGGTGCTTATCTTAAGACTGAAATAGTTTGTTATAATTATGACTTAAGGATTCAAGAAAATTTTGTCATCAGTTGTCGCACACAAGAATGGAATTTAATTAACTTTTTTAAGTTTATGTCTTCCTTTTTTTAGTATTTTGCCTTAAATTTAGATACAATTTATGTATATAAAGCATTTTTTATATTATGATGCAAATCTAAAGTAGGCAGAGATCTAATTTAGTTTAAAAACTAAATATTACAAATTGAAACTATGCCCATGGTTCTGCATTTTGAATCTGTTGGCCAAAATGAAGGAGGGATCAAAAGCGACCATGTAAGTGGAGGAGATTCAGTTTCCAGCAGGACAATAACTCAGAGGTACAATGGAATGGATTAACTTAAAACATTCACATGTTGTAGTGGCCCAGTCAAATCCCAAGACTTTAGGATTACTGTTAAGCTGAAATCCAAAATAAAAGAAAACGAATGGACAAGCCTGGGGAGGGGGAACAAAGCAGAGACTTGTTTCTAGGGGAACTCTAAATTCTGCGACACAACCTGAGGAAGAAAGCAAGTTTTTAAATGGACCTAAAACACCTGAGTGACTTCAAGCCACAGCCAGAAGAAGACAAAGAACCTCCCTAATCAAACTGCAAGATGCCACTGGTGAAGGAAACTTTGAAATTTACTTTGATAATTGGATTTATTTATTTATTTATTTTTTTTGCAATAACATTGGATTGTGGAAGCAGAGGTATTTGCAACATTAATTTTTCTAAGTTTATTACGTTGATCTTAAATAAGAACAACCCTGCATTAAATGCTACAGTTGTGGTAAAACCTTTTGATTTAGAGATGTCATGTGTATCCAAATTTATTTTTTAATTTACGAAAATTAATTTAGTGAACTTTTTCATTAAGTAAGAAATCAAAATGAGGATGAAATACTGAGTTGTCCTATGTGTTATCAATCAATTAAGGTTATTCGTATAGCACATTTCAGCAACAAGGTCATGCCATACCTTTACCAAGTTTGGGCAGAAGAAATTAATAAAAACTTGATAAATGTTCAGAGACGTGTTTTTGATTTACTTTGGGTTTGGTCTATTATGTAAAGCAACACAAGCAAGAATCACAGTCTTAAACTTTCAGCCAAAAATGTACAGCTTTGATTGCAGCAGAGCTTGTAGAAAGTAACTGTTGAAAGAAACTCATAAGAAGATGCAACAATGTACATCCAATCACTCCCAGAAAAAATGACTAAAAAGAGATGGAAACTCCATGCAGAAGCCAAGATTCCAACCTGAAGCTTTCAAGCTGCTGTTATTATATTGGGGGTAATTTTTGTGCTGTCACACTTTTAGCTTCCTGTCATAATTTTCATCCATTTTTTTTTTCTTTTTTTGCTGCGAATGCGACCTTTTAACTGAGAAAAGGTCACATCACAAGTATCACCATCGAAAGATTTACGCGCTGGTTGTAGTTCCTATTAGTACGAGTGCAAACTTTAACGAATCGTATATTTGACATATGTCGGTAAACGTATGTCATCCACCCCACTGAGGGTTCGCCGTAATTCTTTCCTCGCAATTTTGTCCCTTTTACTTGCTACGGGGAAACAGAAGCTCAGCGACCCTTAATCTTCCTTTTCCTTTTTGCACAACGACCGAAAACAAATCAATAATGTGAGCAAAAGCATTTTCATATATATGCAGTTATTAGGTCATAAGCTACAGTACGTCGCACTTCATTTTAGCAACAGCTGAGGCTCCTGGCGAGGCCCTGCTCTCTCCCCCTCTGCTCCTGTCCCCGCGGGGACCTTATGAGAATCATAAATAATACGTGCTAATGAGATATGAATTGATTACGTGTGGGGGGGGGGAGGAGAGCAGGGGGATGCTTGACGATCTCAATCCATCACGCTAAATGATGTTTAACAATAGATTACCAGCCAATAATTCCTCCAATATGAGATTAAATGAAAGAGCTGTGCAGTTTTCAGCAGGCTGCCGCCACCTCCTCCCCCCTCTTCTCCTCCCATTTTCCAACGGCTGGAAAATAAATCTGCTCAATTACTGTACCGCCAATCCGTTTTTCACCGCTAAGGACATTATTATTTCATTTAGAGCTTGTTCATGCATCATAGATTATTTCATTTTACTCAGTCAATACGGAGAAGTGCAGTATTTTATTTTATCCACTGGGGCTTATGGGGAAGTGGGGTTTTAATGGAGTACACTTGGCTCAGAGAGAGGTGCTCCACTGTAAGTGGACAGAAATGTGGTTATCTCCTGGGGGAGGGGGGATGGAGTTAGATTAAATAATCCAAATGTTTATATTCATGCTCTCATATAATTTTTGTTCATTTTTTTTTCTGGCAGATGTATAAATTTACTCTAAGCTTTCCTCAGGCTCCCGACAGACAACGAAGGAAAATGGTTCTCCTTCAAACCTGTGATCAATTGAAACAGCATTAGCTGTGCCTATAAGATGATTTGGAACATCACTTCAATCCCAAAGAACAATGAAAATTGGATAACACACATGCTCACTGGGCCCTAACTTGGCTGCAAATCATGTTAAGGTTTTCAGTGCAGCTAAAGTTGTGATTGGTTATTCCTCCGCTAACTGCATCAGGGCCGTACCTTTGAGGGTTTGCTTGTGATGATTTGTGTTAATGTTTGTATTTATCGCCCCTCTATGGCTCAAAGACACACAGAGCTGGAAACAAACATCGTAGAGAAGCAGGAATACTTGGAATTTATTTCCTAATAACAGATTCGGATCGTCGGTCGATGACTTGAGCTCCAGCGTTTTTGCGGTTCTCATCCGACTATTTTCTTTTCACCTACACAGCGATAACGCCGAAAAATGAAAACGACAGGTTTTAGTAAGAACGGCGCTGCATACGTCTTTATCAGAGAGAGATGCAAGAGGTGAGAGCAAGGCTCACTGATCCTGTGACTTTACTTCTCCTTGGTGACCCGTCTCTAACTGCTCCAGTCCTATCATGTAATAGACAATCAAACTCTGAAATTGCCATTTCAGAAGTTCAACATTGTATCTGATATCCTAATGAGTTAAAGAGCTTAACTTCAGCCAGTTAGCATTAGTTCAAATATCAGCCTGCCCGCTGCTCAGACGGGATTAATTATTTTAGCAAAACACTTTAAATATCATTTCTTGTTTGTTTATAATCTGCTTATGATGTTGCTGCATCTGTTTTGCATAGATCTAAATGTGAGGTGTCTTGTGAAACAAGTGCCGTCTGTACATATCACACTCCTTATCTCAATGTACAATTAACGAACAAAAGAGAAGATCTTAATGTCATCATCTTGTTTATACAGTTAAGGTTTTTTTTTCTGTTTTTTATATAAGAAAATTTTATTTTTTTATACCCTTCTCAGTAATCTGCTGAGAAAGCTTTAATGGTATTACAATAATTTTTAAAAACCCTTCACATACTTTCTGACCAGACTTTTGAACATTTCTACTTATATTTTGATGATTTTTCTTTGGCTATGAGCTTCTAGTCTCTAAAGTTGGAAGGCCTTCTTACCATTATCTTTAGCTTTTTCAACAGATCTTCCTATCAAATTCAAGTTAAGATTCTGACTGGGCCACTCTACAAAGTTGGTTTCCTGTCAAAAGAGACATATTGTTAAAATATCAGTGATTTAATTTTTTTATTTTATTCTAAAGTGTGATTGTCTGATCAGCACTGGAAGTTTAATGCATCTTACAAACCAGTTCTTCCAATTTTTCAAGTTAGTATTATAGTGCTCGAAGTTGAATGTGAAACTGGTAGCAAGACCTACTTTCTGATTAACACAACTATCTGACCGCTTTGAGGCCCTCTTCTTTAAAACAGTTTATCCTTAAGTACGGCAAAAAAATGAAACCCGAAAACGATGAGATTATTGTAAATAGGATCTTGTTCTCAATAGCTTACCTGATTAAATATAGGTTGAATGAAAGGATGATGTTGTATCCCGATGTAGCAGAACACTAATTTTTCCTGCTGTTGATGCAGCAATAAATCTGCTCAAAATAAGTGACAGGACTTTGACAAAGTTTCTTTTTTCCCTTTTATGCTTGGACCCATGCTGAGCATGTTTCTCAATATGCCATAACAAATGGCAATAAAGTGAAACAGGGTAGCTGTTCTGATGGGCTGCTATGGTCGGCAGATTCAACCAACACAACTTCACATACTTAATCTGTTGTAAAATTGTACAATGCTGGTCAAATAGTGATGTCAACATTTTTAGTTGACTTTTAAAGAGCTTAACTCAGCTAAAACAAGTGGTTATGACTAGCTGTTAGCCCAAATTACTTCAAGGACTTCATTTCCAAAAAGCTTATAGAAGTAGAACAACATTGTACTACAGGTAAAGGAACTATTTTAAGTTTTATTTTCAACCTATCTTCTCCAGCACTGCAGCAATCACAATCATTGTCTGAGAGCCGAGAAGAAGCCCGACAGTTTTACTTCCACAAGTGGGGCATTACAACTTTGTAGGGCTACCTGGATATCAGCTGACATCCGTGGTGAGTTCAGGGCGATCACTTGACTAGCTGATAATTTAAGAAGTATTACTTTATCCAGAAATTGATCAGTTTCTTATACTTAGCTTTGAAAAACCCAAACTATCAAGTAAGTATATATATAACTCTAATATTAAGTAGTATCTTTAGCTAACACAGTCAGGTCATTGTGTAGAGATTTAAGTAGCACCCTTGCAAATGTCACAGCCTCTGTGTTTAGGTGAAGTGTATCTAACATCTTTATTAGAATTATGCAGAATTATATTATGTAGAACTATTTTAATGTCCAACATTTTTGGCAGGCAGGCTTGGCTGGACAGCACATTATGTATGCTACAGTGTCAGATGTGTAAGCTGGTGATGCTGGAGTGTTAGCTCTTTATATATAATTGAAACACCAGACAGATTTTGTCCTCAAGAGCTACTATCCAGCTACTTTCAGATGGATCCCTTCTCCTATTACTACTCATCTTCATTCGTTTGATTCAGTACAAATAGTTGTGTACAGTAGTAGTTGTTTGGTGAACAAATTTGCAAAATATTTGTAGATTTTCTCGTTCTCTTCATGCTTTGCTCTCAAAACTTTAGTTTGCCTTTGCATTTTGATTTTGCATGACAATAATTATTGCGCTTCTTCAATTGCAATGATGGAGGGACTCCAACCAGACTTGTCATGTATTATGCAATTGACAGGTGCTGGTTGTGACTGGAGTGGGAAACAGTACACCCTGAGATGTGACCACATTTGTCTACACCATTACATTAAAACGGAACTCGAGAGGAGCCAATTTATCTACTGTCCACAGTGCTTATAACTGTAGCCATGGTACAACAGGAGATATTTAAGGCATCACAATAGTTGTTAGGACTGCAAACATGACATCTGCAGGTTTTGGGTGAGTATTAACTGGTTGTGTTTACTGAGCGTTATCCACCAAACTATATTTATACTTACCTTTAATGTCTTGCACCTTAAGTTGAGGTAGTACTGGAGGGATATATCCAGGTCAGAGAGTGTGAACCAAACCAAGCAGGGGAGCTGATCCACAGAATAGAATATTTCATCTTTAAAGCTTTAACCTGCTGGAAATAATTTGCTTTAAAAGTTCTCTTAAAAACTATTGATATAAGAAGATGAAAAAAAGAGAAGATTATCATTTCTAGCCTTTCTGCCATGAGGAGTCATTTATTATTTATGCGAAGGGTTAAGGTGATGCTATGCTGCAGATCAGTAGCTGTGGAAAAAGGGTTTTCTGTTTTTAAAGGAAAGAAATTGGTACTGTGTACATATTCCTAATGTATTAGCAATTAGTGAGCATTACCATCCTAGACTCTTCAAACTTTTTCCTAAACATTGTCCGTATTTCTGAGAATCCTTAATGAACCTGAAACTTTTCTTTATGTTTTAGAAAGGGAAACTAGAATTTCCTTATAAAAAGCTTCTTGCATCGTCACTTGATTCGACTTCAAACTGAACTGATGTTGATTGGTAGCTTCTTCCCTCAGTCACAGAATCCACACCAAAGAGTGTTCAGTTGTGCTATTGTGAAATTTAACACAGTGAAAACCAGTGGAAGTTGTCTGATTCCAGGCACCAGTTGTGCAAACCCATTGAGCTTTGGAGTTGGAGACACTACCTTGGTCAAGCAGAACATATAGAAAGTGTCTAGAACTCCTAAGTTACTGTAGT
Source organism: Alfaro cultratus (assembly GCA_903066825.1). Lineage (NCBI taxonomy): Eukaryota > Metazoa > Chordata > Actinopteri > Cyprinodontiformes > Poeciliidae > Alfaro > Alfaro cultratus. The sequence continues at coordinate 13,390 of CAEFZX010024844.1, read as the reverse complement.
CTGTGCTCTAGTTTCTAGCCGGTGCTGGTTGATTATCCGGATGGCAAAATAAAAAAACAAAATAAAAAAATATATACACGTTTTTGAGATGCACATCACATACAATGTTATTCCTTACTTTGGTACAGTGGGATAAGATGTGACAGTTTGTAGGTTGGTGCATGTGGTGCAAGTTGTCGATTTGCTAACCCATTTGTAATGACATCCATCATACATGGACATTATAATTGTGAACAATGGTACTACATTTCGTTGCTACTACATTTCGTTGCTTTGTACTTGTGACAATGCGATGACAATAAAGTTGAATTCTATTCTATTCTATTCTACAAAGATTTCTGTACCTTGAATGTTTACATGAATAGTTTTTCTTCTGCAGAATCTGGCCTTAGTTGAGCTTATGCATCACTCTCCATCAATGCATTTTTGCTGCAACATTCCACAAAATTCTACACATCTTGCAATGTTCATGGGTTTTGATCTTGTTGTGCATGCCATTAACTAGTTTGTACTTTTCTTTTTAACCTCAAGAACCAATCCCGGATTCTTTTATTTCTGTTCTCTACATCTAACAGAAATAATGCTTTTGTGCCATTTTAATTTTTTTTCATGTTTTGACTTTGTATCATTCCTTCTCATTCCCTTTTTGTCCTGTCTTCACAGTGTTCATTTGATTCTCTTCTCCCTCTGTCTCTTTGCTCCCTGCGTGGGCTCCTCAGGGTAAGGAGTTGAGTGGGCTTGTCTCAGGGCTGAAGTCAGGGCTGGATAGGGAAGAGGTGACTGTCACAGTGTCTGATTAATGACTCGTCGGTTGGGTGTCCAGCCACATTAGGGCTCCATGTATCTACCAGCGTCCACATGGGGCGAGGGGCTTTGTTCTGGGAGGAAATGGTGTCAGTGGCCCACAGCCGTTTGTGCTTATAAAAAGATAAAGATTTACTGTCATCAAAGGGCAGATTAAAGCCCACAATGGTGACATTGATTTTTTTTTTTCTTTTTTTTTCCTCAAACCAAAAAAGAAATTCACATTTTGGAGGGGGGAAACCCATTCCAGGTCCAGAGAGAGATATGATCAGCTTATTTGGAAAGGATAATATGGAATCGTCTCTCCGAATGAACTTTGAAAGAAGTAAATTGTAAATATTGATTTCTGAAATGAAGTGTCAATCTCGGTTGGGCCGAGCTTATTCCTATCATCTGGCTTAACCTCCAGCAAACGATGAATTCAAAACTGCTGACAAAGTGGAGTGTATAGGATTTCTGTTAGAGGCAGTCGGCACCGCTTTACCGCTTGGCCGGCCTGAGCCCCTACCGGTAATGGCTGTTCAATTTTATCAGATAACAGAGGAGATCTCATCAGAGGCGAAAAATGAAATGAACTGTGACTCTGAATCAGGATCCCTGCTCTTATCCCGGCAAAAATCATCGGCGCGGGGCCCAGGGCTTTCCATTATTTCAGGTCACTTCATTACGGCCCTGCACACAGGACCCAATTGCTACAAACAAAGCGGGCCCTTCCTGTCTCACCCAGGGGTCGAATGTGAGGGGCAGTTTGATAGGCTCTTGACGTGTCCAGGGTTATCCTATTACCACTTAAGAGGGTTTCTTGAAAGGCAGCAAATCTCACCCACTTGTTTGTTATCCTCACCCTTTTGTGTCATGAGAGGTTTTATTGCTCACCTTATTTCTTGCGATGGAAAATAATTCATCTTTTTCCAGTCGAGGCTTAAAATGGAGTTTTGTTCTTAAGATTGCCCCACAAGTTTTATTCTTGCAGAAACTTTTTGTACAAAAGGTGTACCGATGGCATTAGTGTAACAAAATGGTTATCATGTAGCACAAAAGGTTTTTTTTTTATTTTTATTTAGGCTAAGATTTGGATAATTAAGGGGGGGGGTATCTATTGTCACTTGCTATTGACGTTACTTTGAGATTTTCTATCTGCTTATGTTTCTATTTTTCTCACTTGCAATAATGAATTTTTGTTCAAGCCTTTATATGCCTGGTATTGATCATCAAGAGGATGGGGGTCGATACACATGGGGATGAGGGAACAGGGGTATTTTGCAACCATCAAAGGAGAAAAATGACTTTGGCTAAGCAGGACGAGAAGGTGAACTAAAGGTAGAAAAGAAAATTGAGACTTGTAAGCATCACTGGACTACAGTATTGTTCATTTTAAGACAGTGAGATGCTTCTTGATGGTTTTACTTGGCTGAAAATCGACCCAAGATAAACTAAATCCAACGTTTATTAATAATTAAGTGAAGTGAACTCTTCCCTGAACACTTTCTTTATTTAAACTGCTAAAGCAATTGGAACTTTGACAGATCTTTTACAATTTTAGCTGACCTATAGATCAAATGTTGAAGTTTTAAGATAATTTGTAAAATATTCAGAAAAATGTTTTCCTCTCAGATCCAATTATACACTCCGTCATCAAATCCCAAAAAAATGTTTCAGAGTCATTTCGTAAGGTAACGGTGTGGAAAACCTAAATGGCTTGTGAACACAATGTGCGCAACACTGTCAACAATCCACCAATGTTGAAAAATTACAACTTCGCAACTGCATTGTTTCCATTAAGTAAAGCTGCAAGTACAATCACATATGAATAAGCTACTTCCTGTTTTCTTCTTCATGGTTCGCGCCAGTTGTAACATCCAGATGTCGATCCTGTGACTCATGTGATGCATAAAATGTGTTTCCATTGCAGTTTAGCGAAATAAACCAATTTTGATACAACCACCAAAAAAAATTTCATCCAAGCACCAACACGTTTTGTCAAAACAAAAGATTTTTTAAAATTGGTATGTTTCCATTAAGCAAATTTATTTTCAATACGTCACATTATGCTATTGTATCTTCAATGGAAATGAAGCTAGTGAGCCAAGATCTTAGTTGCATTGAAAATATCCAGAAAGATTTGAAAACACCATCGTGTCAATGTGATGTTTAGAACCTAAAATGACTTGTATAGTTTTCCTGGGTCAAATTACCTGTTGGCAAAGGCAGATGTGACATTGTTGCTTTTTGGCAGAAATTGCTGCAAAACAGTGTTAGAAATTGTCATATTTAGTTAAAACAATTAAAAGCTAACTTTCATTTGTGTTTAAAAAACCCCCCAAAACATATGTGGATACATATGCATGCAATGTTAAAAAAAAAAAAAAAACATTGCAGAGCTCTTATGTTTTTTGCTTTTTAGTTACATTTAAATGTCGACTCATCGAACAAATTTTTTAATAAGTGTATATCGAACAGACACAGGCATAAACAAAATAAAACAAAGGACGAGCTGATAATAGTTCTTGTGCAATTTAAAAGACCTGTGCTTGTGTAATCCAATGAAATGAAGAAAAAATCTATTGCTTATTTCAATAGAGCAAAAAATCCCACTGAGCAAATAATCTGGTTAATAATTACTTTCAATAAAAATAATAAAAATGCTCTTTGTAAATTGAGACAGCAAAATTTAAATACTTTATAAATTTATTTATTTTTTTCACAGTATATATGTAGCGGTACCAAGCTGTGCTTTTTCTTTGTGCCTAACAAATAAACTGTAGGTGCAATACTGCCACCTACAGAGCTGGAGTGTAAATCAACAGTAATTGGTGATCTTGATTTGCAAGCAATGACAAAGCTGGAGAAAAAGAGTGTTTGTAGTATGTGGCTATGCAAAGGAAGCAGGTGAGGTTAATCATTAAGTTGGAAGCATCTGCGGGTCTGAGGGCAACTAATGGGAGGGAATAGCTGAACAGAAACAGACCAGAAAACTAAATTGTAAAACCACGGTTGTCTGACAAACAACTAAAACTCCATTATATACTATTTTCTTGTTGAACATTTTGCTGGAGATGTGTCTCATTTAGGATGTAAGAATACAAATATAGACTTTGAGGACTTTTTTTTAGCTGTTTAAGGCCTCAAAATGAGTTGAAGAGCTCATCTGTCGAGCTCAGGTTTTCAAAATGAGCACAGCTCTTGTTCTGTCCATGCGCTCCACCGTTATCCCGGCTAAAGAGGAACATCCAGACAGATTCCTCCATCTGAAAGACATATGCCACATGCAGGTCCCTGTAGAGATCGGCTTTCACCTTCTAAAATTGGCCCGCATTGCAAATTCTCAGGTCTGCCTTCTCTTCGGATGCTCCAGCGCAACCGCGCTCTGGACGGCTACAACAAAAAGAAAATGGCCTTATTCCCCCGTCCTCTGTCTCCCCTGCCTGAGTAACACAAAGTTGACATTAATAGAAAATAAAAAGGGGGCTGGGGGGGGGAGGAAAGTCTTGAAACAAAGTTGAAGCCTTCGGTTTCGTTTCAGAGCACAGGGCAATTTAAAAGCTTGAGATGTGGAATTAGAGAGGATTTGATGCGTTTCAAATTGAACGGACGGGGACAGCGTCGGTGGCGTTTGCACCTTCAGGCATTATTTAAGTAATGTCTTGTGGCACATTTGAGGCATTGGAAGGCAAGGGCATAGAAATGAGGGATTTGTGTAGACACCGTCACAGCTATATCTCCCTTCTTGAGGCTGAGTGCACGCTCTGTCGAGTTGAAAAAAAAAAAAGACATGCAAGTAGATTCAGATCGTACAGTTTTGTGTGTTTTAGCTATCTAATTCACTTTAAACAGCATCTAAATCATGCATTTCTCAGCGGACCTCATCCGCTCCTTATCGAAACCCGGGCAGCAGGAGATAAGTTGATTTGCTTAAGGAACGGAGGAGATATTAACAGCGCTTTGACTACGGCAGCGGCCACCCTACCAACCCCCTCCACCCCTTTTTCCGTTCCTTGTATTAAACCCATCCAGCACTTCATTACGCCTCGAGTCTCTGGAGAGTCTCTGCGTACAGTCTCCCCCTTTATCTCTTCTTCTCTCCCGAGTTTTGCTCCCCTCTTTCTCTCTCTCCCTCTGTCCTCCCTCTCTGGTTCGTGATACGAGCCGAGTCCTGGGAAGCAGACAAGAGCATCATCAACATGCGCAGTGTGCCGGTGTCATGCAGATAGCCTCCGTGTTGGTAATGGAGGGAACAGCGATCGATACGAGGCAGGAGATGGCTGCAGCTGAGGGGCCTCTGTTTGGCTAGCCCTAATCCTGATGAGTAATGTTGCTGTCATAATAGCAGGGGATAATTTAACGCTGACACTTAACTCTGTGATGGATGGCCCTGTCGCCGAGCGAGGGCCGAGTCAAGCCGCGCGTCAACTTTTGAGGCATTCATTTCATTGCGGATTCACAGACAGTGCCATAAACAGGGTTTCTGGTCGAGTTCAGAGCGATCAGTCAAACGATTCAAACTGCAGCTGCCCTTGTTTTGGAGAAACCTCCCAGAAGTCATAGAAATTGAATACGTTGCTTTGAATGTATAAATGCAGTTGTTTTGGTTTGGTTTGTGTGACAGACTTTAAAAATGATTTATCTTCGTAGGAAAGGACAGAGTTTGAGAAACCTTTGATCACAAAATCTGGATGTCCCGATCCAACCTGTGTCCTCTTCTGGTGTTTCTATATCAGCTGCATGTTTTGCTGATTCCTTGTGGAAGGTTGTGCACAACTTCATTATGTTCCAGAAGTAACTGGTTATGGTTTCATATAATTAATTTCTTTTAAAAAAATGCTGCTGATTTACTTGCACTCAAAATGAGAAGTTTTAAAGGCAACTCTTTGAGTGCACTTTCTGTTGATAAATCAACACTTAATACTTTCCAAGAAAAATATAATTACATTCTTTGTTTCAACTGAGGATTGTTTTAACACTATAACTCAGCCAGCCTGGCCATCGCTTTCCTACGCAAGTCTGCTTGATTTTAATCGCCCTTCAGTGCTCCGTCTGGGCTTTCTCACATTGAAATGGATTTCTCCAGTAGAATTTTTGAAGAAGTTGTGAATGGTGAAGATTTTTCTGTGCTGTTTTCTAGTTGTAGTCTGCCTGTAGACTGAACAACGTTCACAGACTGAACAAAGCCGTTCAGTCTGTGTTGGTCTCGCTTTCAAACATTGAATTAACATTCACAGCCATCTTGTTCAGTTCAGCACTTCTGTCCTCGCAGTGCAGGATTCATGTTTACGGTGCACTCAAGTTTCCTGTAACTCTCACAGCGTCAAACCGATGGATTACATAAGTTATGGAAAAGTGTTAGTAATTGGGTAAAATTTAAACCTCCTTAAACGAAACCCATATAAGCAAGGTCTACCTAAAGGCATAGCCGCAGAATGTATAATGAATGTACTCAATTTATTTTATTTTATTTTTTTCACGAAAATGCCATTCTATTTCTATGTATGTGCCATTATCTGAATTACAGCTACTACGTTGGCAGAACCAATTATACTTCAATCGAACGATTTAACATTTTTACAGAGTATCAATTTTTCTTTTTCATTTAAAAGTTATTGCAAAGGATTACGTTTTACTGCACTCACAACATGTTGCAATCTCATTTTCATAGAAATCCAGCTGTTTATCTTTTGGTTTTATTACACAGAACTTTGATCCCACATAATTAAACAGTAGATTTTTTAAAAATGTATTTTTTATTATTCTTTTTGGTGTAGACTTCCGTCACAGTAATGCATTTACAGTGGCTTCATGTCGAGATGGTTTTGATACTCGAGCTGTTTGCAGGTCACACTGGGACCTTATGTACAGAAAACTAAATTGATTTGATTCCAACCTCTCTTATCTATAAATGTTTAGGAACAGAGTAGTTTTTTTTTATGATTTATTACTTTGAAGCCATGAAGTCTCTTGTTGACACAAAAGCAAAGAACTCACTTTCTTCTTATCCGGCCCAGCCTATCTCCAAGGCCACCGCGTTTAGGCCCACAGCTGCACTTTCTTTCTTACGGGACTCAAAAAGGCATTTTGATTTTGTTGACAGAGGTTGTGGGAAGAAATAATGGAAAAGATAAAAACTCCAATTATGATTTTTTTTTTTCTTTTCTGGCAGCATGCTTCTGTATGACTGATTGTGTGATAAATGACATATTTGAAAAGTGGTTGTTGTTGAAGATGTGATGATTTCTTGAGCAGCAAATGGGATCCTTTGACCTTTTTTTTTTTTTTTTTTTTTCCTGCAATGCAGTTGTTTGGTCCCCTGATGCTGTGACTGTTTTGGAAACAGGAAATGATATAAAGTGGTGCCACATAATAAAAACGCAACTGTTTTTTTTCCTTATTTATCTTAAAATTCTAAATGTTGCTTTATCTCAGAAATCATCAAGCGGGCAAGTCTTTGAGTCTTCACTCTGAAGTTGCACAAGTTTAAACAGAAACCTTTCCTGGCTGTGTACACTGTTCCTGCTGACACTTTAAGACCAATATAGCTAAGCTTTAATAGCCTAATGCAGCCATTTGACCTTGTATGGCCTGTTTGCGCCAATGACACAGTCTAAATATTTACCTGTCATTGTTGATAATGCTCCCGGCTACATTGCCATTAATGGTTTTGATGGAGGAGCCGGGCTCTGCGGGTGATGGAATTGCAAAATTAAGAGTGGTGGATTGGGCTACATCTTTTAGGACACTGCGGCTGTAATTCTGTGTCTTATACAACAAATGCCCTAATCTGTGAAAGAAGATTGAAAACAACATGTCGGCTGCCTGAGTTTTAACCTTGGAGAGGTCGGGTTTAGTGGCTCTGAGGTATGAGGAGTTTCAGGTGCACAGGTACCGAACACCGCAGAGGGGATGTTGACAGAAAGGGGGCGGCTGGTTGTCATGGCAGAGGTTCGCAGGTCCAGGCAACAGGGGAAAAAACAATTTCATAAAGTGCTCATACCTCCTTTTCGCAGTTTGCGTCATTACACCCACAAACTTTAATGTAGAGACCACCTCTAAAAATGCTCTAACACCAAATATAGGTAAATATGCTATTCATGTGTAAAGTGGAAATGGTCTTAAACCATTACAGGCAATCAGTGCCAAGGAAACTAAATGGAGCTCCTACAGTACATTGATTGTTGTGTGCATCATGTAGCAATAAGCCTAAACATTTCAGTATCCAAATGCATTTTTTTAAAAACAATTTTAGATTTCTTCTACGTAACAATCCGCTAAATATGCAGATTTTCCACAAATAGAAAAAATCTGCAAATAGGAGAATTCGGAAGTCCTGAATTTGTGGTCGGGGTCCGCTGTATTGTAACATTCAGATAAAAATAAGTGCTACTTTTTATTAGAAAGTAGAAATAATATAGTTTTCAAATGTTTAAGACAATTCAAAATTGCAGAAGTGCTGCTTGCATCTGTGTTCTGCCCTCATGTCAGTAACTTTGTATACAGCTGGAAGATTTTTTATTTTTTGCAGCAGTTTATGCACAGCTAGCTCATTCTTTTTTGGAAAATAGCTCAAGATGGCGCAAATTTCCAAGATTCTCAGTTGGGTTTATGTCTCCACCTCTGCCCCATTCCTAAGTGCAACTTCTGATTTTCTTTCAGGATTATTCTGTATTAAGCTCCATTCATCTTCCCACTTACTCTCACCTGCTTTTTTTGTTCCTTATTTTAAACAAAGCTTCCCATATCATGATACTGCCACAGCCATGCTTCACTGTGGCGGTGGTGTGTTCAGTGATTTGCTGTGTTAGTCCTCTGGTTCCATAGTGTTTTGCATGTTTACTAAAGATGCATGTTTGCATCGTCATGGTTTAAGGCGAGCTGTAAATGCTCCATTTTACAGTGATTGAATAGTGCTTTGTGTACCTAATACATACAATCCCAACAGAATATGACGTGGTTTACAGTTGTAGCGTAGCAAAATGTGGAAAAGTTCTAGCAGCACTTTAGCTTAGACAATTAGATATGAACTCTTCCAGACCGAAGGAGCGCTGATGATCCAGCTAAATTTGCAGTACATTCTGCCACACTTTGCGCCATCTGAAAACTTCCAACGGTTTCTTAAAGGGGAGACGTTGCGCTTTCAGCCAATATCGGGTTATTACAGTAATTTCACCCCCGACGTAGCAGGGAGCGAAATTAATCTTTTAATAGACATAAATTGCGACCATTACTTGCTAGATATTGAAAGTTCCGGTTGTTGTGGATAAATAGGAAAATATATTTACTCATGTAACATTTAAAGAACTGTGTACAATTAAAATAAGCAAAAATATTCAAGCGAATATTGGAAACTTGGTTCTTAAAGGGTTAAAGATTCTGGTTAAGGATATTGAGGTAAGTGGACTAAAGTCTCTATTTGTCACGTTGTGCTTTTACTTCTCTAGAAAAGTCAAATTTCTTCTTCCAAGGCAAGAGCAGTTTAAACACAAATGACAAAAATGGCTCTTTGTTTTTCTTCCCCATGTAAGCATGTAAAACTTTTATATTGCAAAATAAGACCAGACTTAACTGGGCTTTGAATTGCATCCTCTTGAGAAATATTTTCTGTTATCTATGACAAGGGGAGGGGATTCGTAGTCAGATTTCTTTCTACTCAAAATGCATCATATCCAGCTGTTGGCATCAATTGAGATGTCAGCCATGCATATCCAAAGAAAATGTTCCCCTTCTTGGCAGGGCGATGTCTGAAACGTGGAGCAACTGCTGTGGGATTTGATTCATTTCGAAGAAGGACAAACATAAGAAAGCCGGCTACTGACACGTCACGTTTTTGTTCAGCTTTTTCTAAGCCTCAAACTGATTGGACTGTATCGAATGAAAAGGAAAATAAACACCGCATGCTGAGAGCTGAAAACATTAACATAGCATTACCATAATAACCTGTCTGGGAAAATAATTTAAGCTTAGGTAGGTCACAAACTAAGGTAGATGTCCTGAAAGTATATGAGGACCGCCTCATAGATGTAGAGTTCTCTCCATGGTGATGAAACTACTTTTAACTTGATCCTTTATGTCAAGGAGCTCTAGATCACCATTTAAGAAGCTGAGAAAATGAGGTGGTTTCTGGAAAGATGGAAACATCAATTTTGAAAAAACTCCTGTTTTTCCAATAAAACATTTTGCTCTAGAATGAGGTGGTTGTTGCAATTGTTGTATTTCACAAAACTGCAATGGAAGCACTTTTTCTTTTTTTTCTCACCTCACACAAATCCAGTTTGCATGCAGTAGCAATTACGCTTCTTTGTAGGCTCTGGCATCATTGGACAATGCGCTGCTGGCTCCACCAGAGGTCTAACAGCATCACACAGTTCATCAAAAGTTGAGTTGGTTATTTGAAAGTGTTGAATCCAAAGCTCTTCTCACAATTTCCCAATGCGTCGATAAGACACTTATGACTTGTCCAATGGCGGATGATGACATATTAATCTCTGTCTCTGGTACATTTGTTAATGATATTGCACAAACTTAATCACTTAATGGAAACACTGCAATTAGGAAGTTGTCGGTTTGCACGCATTTGCAATGGAAACCACCGATTGTGTGTGTGTGTGGGGGGGGGGGGAGGCAGACTTCTTGGTACATCTCTACTTGGGACCAAACACTCCATGTTTGGCAACTAAGCCTGTCCAGCTGATGCAAACCGACCCGGAGGTTCTCCATTTACCCACTGTAGCTGTAATTACTGGGAATACTGGTTTTCCCAAATGCCAGCCCTCGGAGGGGAAAACCAACAGCCATCATGTCCAAGTTGGCCTCCTCCTCTTCCTCTCCCTTCCTCCCTCTCTCCTCCCACCTCCCCTACTACTCTTCCTCCAGACTCAGCAGGGTTTAAACTCTGCTGCTTTGAGTCTCATAGCTACGCACCAGAGGGATTGCTGATCCCCATTTCAGATACTGGCCCTCAATCTCTTATCATTTACAGCTGTCCACCAGTAAACAACGGAACCAAACAAAACAAACAAAAAAAAAAAAAGAAAAAAATGATGGAAATAGTTGAAAGGGGGTGGGGAGGGGGGAAGGTAAGTTAAGGGGAGAAATCCTTTTATTGCTTCAGAGATTTTACTCCCTCACTGCCTTATCAAGATCGCCATCGAAATCATAACTGTTTACACCGTTGTCACCGCCTTATCCGCGCGCTGAAGGTTTTTCAATTTAAAGATTGACTCGTTTCAGCTGAATTTACCTTTTTCAGAAAAGACGGCGAAACAAATAAAACTTTAGTTTCGTCCTAAAACCTTCAGCTTCCTGTGGACCGAACATCCTGGTCACGCAGACGACTGTCATGCATTTGCACAAGGCCAGACTCTGTTCACTGAGCCCATCTGGCTGATATAATAAGGTAAAGTAATACATTTTTATCCTTCTCTAATTGGCACAGTCGTTTCATTATTATAAATATTAGGTATCCATAATGGGGAACACTAATTCCTTTGACTAGACTAAAGATTCCCGCCTTCAAATAAGCGTGCTAATCTAATTAGAAAGCTAGCGGAGCCGAACGACTACATTTTCTCATACTTAGCGTTGGAGGGCCGGGGCTTTGTGGAGCAGATGTGCTGTGAAATTAATTTCCTCTGGTGTAACCGGAGACGCTCTCCGCGCGCTCTCTGTTATGAAATTTCCATTTCACAGATGATAACCTATTATCACTTTATTCAAGGGAGACGTGTTAATGGCCAGGAGGAAGATTGAATTATTCATATTTGCTCATTTCTATTCCGCGGCGCGGCCCTGCTCTTTTCATGCACTGAGAGAGGGCTAATGTAAACATGACCAGAATCCTTGTAAATTGGCTTGTAGAGGAGGCTGTTAGCATAGTGCCTGGGGACTGATGCTAGACGGGGATAACAGCTGATATCTGTAAAGTACAGGCTCTGGGTGTGTGTGTGTGTATGCGTGTGTGTGTGAGAGAGGGAGAGAGTCTGAGTGCATGTGTGTTTGGTAAGGAAAAGTGAAACTGAGTGTGTGTGAGGGAGAGAATGGGGGGAATGAATGAATGAATGAATGAATGAATGAATGAATGAATGAAGATGTGATGTGAAACATGTCAAGCTGTGTGCCAGCAGTGTAACAGGGATCCCAGTCACTGGAAACGGAAACTAATTGGGCTCAGAAAAGGTGAGGCACATGACTATTAAAACGAGTAAAGGGTCGCCAAAAGTATTACTACCCATGACTGCTTGTTTTTTTTCCTGATTTTTTAAAATTTATTTATTGTTTTTACAACCAAGACTGTTTCTTTTCCCTCAGGATCTTTTCACACTGGTAGCCTTCGAGAGTTTTGAGACAGAAGTGAGTGAAGAGAAGAGGAAGGAAGACATGCACCAAAGGTCTTCAGGTCAAGAGTCAAACCCAGGATGGCTGCCTTTATGTGTCCTTCTGTCTGGTTGTTTGTAAAAATCTGAAAAGTTCAGCACTTTTTTTTTGCCCCATTTACTCTTGTAACTCTAAATGAAATCAAATTCAAGCAATTGATATGAAAGTTTATTTGTATAGTGGATTTTAGTAACAAGGCAGTTCAAAGTACTTTATATCATAAAAGCATAATGGTGACCAACTCTTAAATAAGCAATAAAGGTGACATCTTGTCACATGCCGTCATCAGGAAGATATATTCATCAATGCTCCAGTTATTATTAATCAAAAGCCACTCTAAACAGGTGGGTTTTTAGTGTCGATTTAAAGAAACTCGGTTATTCAGCAGTTTTGCAGTTTTCTGGAAGTTTGTCCAAGATTTGTGGCGCATAGAAACTGATTACCGCTTCTCTGTTCGGTTCTGTAGACTAACATCAGTCCCATGAAAAGTTCATAAAGTTCAGTAAAATACATTTGAACCCAGCTGTGCTGTGAAAGCCTCAGAAGCTCGTAGAAATCTCACAAATTAGTTTTGCTAATATTCTCTCACAAAGCTTCATCATCCAAAAATGAAAAGATTATAGAACATCTTAAGACATGCGTTAAAGATGTGGCAGCTTTGGAGGTGCTGCAGAATAACTGTTAGATGTCAACCCGAGTACACAATCCCCATGGGGAAACACGGTGGTGGCAGCTCCTGCATCCGGAAGGAAGAAACTGGTTGGAGGTAATGGAAAGGTAGACTAAAATATTGTGGTTAGTGTAACGCTCGTTTAGGCTAGGCGCCTGACTACGGCCAATTATGGTGTTAAGGCAATCAGAAAGGTTCGGCTCAGGAGCCCGTGTGTGAATAAATACAATCAGACAGAAAGTAAAGTTAAGTTATTGTATTTTGAATGTATATCTAGAAAGGTATTGAATAATAACAATAAAAATAATAATACTGTTTTCCTATAAGTATAAACAATAAACACAACAGGAAGACAACAATAACAAAAATAAATAAAGAAATAAATAAACCCTGATGACAACCAAGAGTTTTTTCTGTTATTCAAGTCCAGTCCTTTGTATGCAGCGATTAAATGTCCATCAATCAACAACCCGACTGTTTTTTAGTCCATGATCCTGGGCAATAGGTCCGGGAAAATAAAGCAGTTTGGTTCACTTAAGTCCTACCGCGAAGCTG
>CAEFZX010024842.1:0-56610 GCA_903066825.1 Alfaro cultratus | reverse complement strand
TTCTGGATAGATGCAAACTACATTTCGTTGCTTTGTACTTGTGACAGTGCAATGACAATAAAGTTGAATTCTATTCTATTCTATTAATTACATGTCAATATATTACCTTTCTTCAGCTTTGAATTGGAAACAACAACTCAAATAGGCTTCGCTGTTTCATTAACTATCAAAAATAGTTTGAGTCAAACCGCAGCGTAGAACTAAGTCTGACAGAGAACCTGTGGGCTCACCTGAAGATGTTCTCACAATCTGATAGATTTTGCAAAACTTTTGAAAGGTAGATAAAATATTGCCATTTTATGGAGAAAGTGGCAGATTGCAGAAGCTACTGAATCAGAAGGACCAGGCTATTCCAACATTTTCTTCTTATTTTGCTGATGTCACATTAAAGGTGGAAAAAAAATGTTTCAGAAACCTAGATTTCTAACAAAGATGTGTTTATGTTAGAGATCCACTGTAGGTAATTAGGTTATATTCAGTAGCTTAATCTGAATTGATTATTTTCATATGCAATCACTCTGACATAAAATCTAAGTGAACATTCACTCAAAAACATTTTGCTGCTTTAGTTCATTCTCAAAAACAATATAAGTTGCATAGTTTAATAACTTTTTGTAACTTCATACTATAGTCACTGTCTTATAGAACTCATATGTGTGGCTATAGACTTGGAGCTGATATAAGTAACAGTTTTATCTTTAAACACACCTCTCTTTCAGATTGGTGCCATTTGTGATAAAAGAATAATAAAAAGATCAGTTGTGTAAATGTTAATTTTAGACTTTTACTGGCTGTGGTGCATCTGGGCTTGAAATTAACATTGACTATAGGAAAGTACATGTTAGTTTTATTGTGAAATACAAATAAAGTGACAAGTAATTGTAAGAAGAACCTTTACAAAATCATTTTATTTTATGTTTAAAAAAAAGTAAACAGGAATATTTGTACAAATTAAATTACAAAACATTTTTTATATCCCTGTCTTAATCATGGATATCCTTCTACTGACATGAACTGTGTCATTAGTGCCTACTCATCAACATTATGAGGCTCTAGGTTAGTCAGTCAAAATTAAAGACTCCTCCTGAATTTATGTAGTGAAAAAAGGGGGGAAAAGTGCAATAATTAAAAGTTAAAGATGGCTAGATGTTTTTTCTTGTTTTATAGAGCTGCTTTTCTTGTTTATTTTAATATCTAAATTGCCTGTCTAATAAAAACAGAGACAACTGATGAAAACCGAAGAACAATAGTTAGCCATCATTTTTGACAATGACAAAAATCAGGCTATTCCACTGTCGAGTGTCAAAAAGAGAAATGGATGAAGGGCGCCCTCTAGAGGTTGTGTTACAGCATTTGTTTGGTTCAGTCAACCCCAGTGTCAGCTGAAAACAATAAAATGGCGATAAAATAAAACACAGTATTCAAGAAAATACATGAGGCGTTTTTGCTACCTTAGCTTAATGCTTAGAGGAACATAGAGAGTAAATGTGCTTATCCATGTAGTGATAATCCGTAAAACTGTGAAAACAAAGTAACCAGTCAACACATGAAGACATGTGGGAAACATTCAGACCGTTGAATCAGTGAAAAGTCAGTATTTTTTTAAAAGTGAAATTAGTACTCAGCACAAACACTTCCAATCTGACCTTTCACACTTTTGTAGCTGTCTGCTCTAAGTGACCTTGAAAATATCCTTGAGGGACATTTTAGATTAGCAGAACAACCTCTTATTCCACTCTGACATCTGTGAGTGTCTAAAGTATAACTCTAAAGTGTAATCAGAACAAGAGTCATTTAATGCCTGTAAGCAAGTGTGACTGTTTTTCTGACACTTATTGTATTTTACTATTTCAGAGAATCAAAAACCTAAAAAAATAAATAACTCAGAATTAGTCCAAACTTTAATTTGATTACTGTGCTAATGCCTGAATGTGAATGTTTGCATGCAGGGTGTGGGTCTGTGTTGCTGAATCAATATTGTCCCCAAATTTCTTCTCTCATTTTCTGACTAGTTCTTTTTATGTGCTTAAATCCCTAAGAAATAAACTTCAGTAAGATTGCAAGAAACTAGAATCCCTCTTTTGTTATAAATAAGTCATTTTTTTCTTTTAAATAAAACACAGTTATAATGTTTATCATTTTTATCACAGTGTAAAGCCTTAAATATTTATTTTATCGCACTGCCAAATTTAGAAAAATCCAACTTTTAATTTGAAATGAATAATCCACCGGAGAAAAATAATATAGTCCAAGAATGTAGGTGAAATATGATTGCCATTTGTTTTCTTTACTGTTCTAAGCTAATTAGTGTTTAATTGGAAACCCATCTTTTCCTTTTTCAAAATGTGTTTAAAATATGATGTAACATAGAGGCTAGATTTAGGAATGCTCTTCAAAAATGTGAAAGACAAAAAACACTCGGCTGACATGAGAGAAATTTGTCTTTAGTCATTAGAGTGGTTGAAAGAAAATAACTACCAACCTAAAGAGAAATAACAGGAGAAATTAAAAAAAGTTAAATAGTTGGAACTATGACACACAAGATTGAACAAGGTCCATACCAAGTGAAGAGGATGATAGAGAAAATTTAAAGAAAATTGAAGTAGGCTACTGAAAGTAAGAGGACAAATCTCAGGGTTGCCAAATGTCCCTAATAACAAATGATGTGAGGGGCTTCTTCACCTCTTCTCCAGGGGCACCAATAATTGTAGGCCACTGTACATGTCAGCGAGGGGAGTGAGGACTTGTCTTCACAGAAGGTAAAGAGGGCTTCATGGGCGATTCAAGGGCAACTGCAGCTCAGCAGCAAATTAATTGTCTTGCAATCCGACAGTTGTGGGTTTGATTTCTGCCAATTGTCGATGTGTAACTGAGCAAGGCCCGTACTCCCAAATTGCCTACCAATCTACGTCTTGTACAAATGTGAGCATGATTGGTTGAATCTGGCTCTGGTGTAAAGTGCTTTGAATAGTCAGTGTGACTGGAAACGTCCTGTATAGATTCAACCCTTTGAAAACTGAAATGAACTCTCTGTTCACTGATACAATAAATATTTTCTACAGTAAAGGGGCTATATTATCTGTTTTGTAGGCACACAGTGAAATTTTATGGCACAATCAACTATCTTGCCTTCAGTTGTTATAAAAATGCTGCATATAACAAATATTACTTAAAAGAAATTTGACTTCAATATTTAAAGACTTGAAATTGGGCCTCTTTCTCTAAAAACTGTATTTCTAAAGTAGCACCTTCAAGAAGTAATCATATCACTCTTCTATTAACACTTTAATGGCAGTTTTACCAGTGTTGCACTGAGAAGTAGCTCATATAACAAGCTCAGCAGATTCACCAATTGCACTAATTGCTGCTGACTAGTCTGAAGGAGCTGAGTGGGGGAGTTGCTGGGGAGGGCTGTTCTGTGAGGCAGAAGCTCAGAAGCTTTGGAGCTGCAGCACCAACGTGAAGTTACATCTCAAAGGTGATGCTAGGTCCCCCCAGGCGTTGTGCACAGCTGAATGGTTGCCATGGGAGACTGAAGAATTTTTCAAACATGAATGAAAGAATCAGGGTAACACTTCAGGTATGTGTTTGATGAGAGAATAACATTTTAACATGGTGTAAAGCTCAAGAAAGTCAATTTTGCATAATACTGCCCCTTTAAACCAGTCTCTAATATTGGATTCTACTATAGCAGCACAGTTGTGACTGTTTTCATAAAGTGTGTAGATATTTCTCTTTGTCTTCATTAGTTGGGTTTTGACAAATAAACTCTAGTAGTAATCACACTGCCCTTCACCTCATGAGGTTTGCACAAAGTAATAATAGTAATAATAATAAAAAAAACAAGAAAACAAACCAAAAAAAACACTATTACGATTTCGGTTTTCCCAGCAACTCTGGACATAATCATACACCTAAATCTCAAAACTACTGTGTAATGAAATCAAATCTAAAGTGGAATGACAAAATATCAAACTTTGTTGCTCTATTGTAGTCAGATAATATTAATAAACATAAAAAATAAAATACTGACAGATCAAACTGTCAAGGCAGCATTGTTTCACAGATTTGTCTCAGTCTATTCAGAAGAGAAAAAGATCTGACGGTTTCATGATTATCAGTACTTCATATTGAAATTGTCAGAGATTAAATTAATTCCTCTACAACCGGACTTCTTTGATGATGGTGGGTAAGTCCAAGTTTCCCATAGTGGAATTAGGAAGTTCCTGTAAATTAAAAAAAACGTGTTAATTTAATATAAATGTCTATATGTTCACCAAAATTAGCCATTTGACTTGCATGTTTAGCCAAACATTGTAAGCATATTTACACAAAAACATGCCTAATAATAATGCTTCACACTGAGTACGTTAGGTTCTTACCACAAACAAATGACAACCTTTTAATGCTAATTCATTAACGGTAAAGAGAAAAAGAACCAAACATTAGTTTGCTTAAATCTGGAAAAAAAGATTAATTCTCTGTTAGGACTAAAGGATGAGGGGGAGCCAAAAAAAGAGGATGCACAAAAATATTAGTTAATTTTGCTTTTTTTGCTTCAGCTGCTATAATGGAGAATGAGGAAGGCTGTCACATTTGCATACTTGTAAATATGTTTGTTTGTTTTTTAACTATCAAGTTCTAACAGTTCACAAATCAGGCACTACTTTGTGTTGTTATATAAAATAAAATTCCAATAAAATATAAAGTTTGTGGTATTTTCCATAACAAAATGTCGAGCAGGTCAAGGGTCATGTCGGTTTAACAAGGTACTTCATATACAGCAAGTGCATAGATTTGGGGATTTGACAGGATTTCCACGGCTATCTCAAACTTCAAATGCAGACGGCACAGTTAAAATAATTTCAAGCAATTACAGTGAAAGAATTAAAAAATACAGTTGATTAAGCATTGATCTTTACAAACAGAGAGACAGAGTAGAGAGATTTAAAGGTGCACAGTGAAATAGTGTACAGCAGGTGGAAAGGTAATCAACAATAGTGTGTGATTGTTCTGTGCTCCTACCTTTCTAATGCTCTGTGTTGAGCTAAAATTTGAGGAGATTTTTTTGTGTACACAGAAAATTTTTGTTTGATCAGGGTTGAGAGGAAGGAGTTTGTGGCTGGGATGAGATTTGGGTTGTCGCTCCGTAGTCTTGTTCCAGCATCCGCCTCTCCGCCTAAAACAACAGCTGCCGATCACTTCTCATTCAGCAATTACAGATGCATGAGGCTCCAGTCTGGGATGAAGTTCAGGAGAAACTGACGGAGATTTAATTAATCATATATTGTGCCGTTATTCATAAAAGCCACTGAATCTTCTCTGATCAAGCTACTGAATTAAAGAAAAAAATTCAAAGTCAGCGCCTCGTTGTCCTGCAGAAAGTGCAAAGGTGCAAGTTTGCAAAAGCCAAAAGTATAGCTCAAGGTGACTCAGGCACATCTAGAATAGAAGTGAGGAATGTATACACATGAAACCCAAGATTTTACTGTCAGCACTCGGCAGCAACTTCACCACAGAGCTCGGAGGCCCATCCAGAGTTAGAAAAACACGATAACTAAACAGTTCGAAAACAGCGTGAATCACAAGAGCAGTATCTCTGGATTGACTGCAGCAGTAGACAAACATGCACTGCCCAGCCAAATAAAGATTTAATAAAGCACAGAGTTAAGAGACTCATTTTAGAAGAGTGATTATTAAGTTTTCACCTTAATTTGATTCCGTTCAATACAGTGAGCAGCTTTTCATTCATTAAGCCCACTTTCACACCAGATGAAGATAAAAAAATTATTTAGGCCTTCAAGACAGGAGGAAGTTTGAAAAACTAATTTTAGTCTCAGGGCATCATGCTATACGTACTCGGCCAAACAACGTAGGTTGTTCCTGAAGCTTTCCTGGCTATACAACCACAATGGCATCATCAAGGGTTTCACATCACCACCAGAATGTCTTCTCAGAGTTTAAGTAATTTCCCTTTAACTATGGGAAGTTCCTGCACCCCCACCATGAGTTACAGCCATGCAGTGAAGGATCAGACACAAGGTCTATGCCTGCTGTGTTGACTATTGTATTCCATGCTGTTTTGACTGCTTCTATCCTGTTCAATGTACATGTGGGTCTTGAAGGCAACTGCAAATAAACAGTCATAAAAGGCTGTGATTTTTTTTTTAATGATTGTTAGTGTTATTATTTTCAGCAACTTACTAACAACACAAAGATGATGACAATGTGTCATAAGCCCTGTGAGTCGCTGTTCATACCGTTTCTTCCCCCTCATCCTCATCCTTCTTCTTCCTCATATATGATGCGAGCAACTCGCTTTGACAGAGTGAACACTACATTTTGTGTTTGAGTTGCTGTATACGCAATTTTGAAATCTTGTATATGCACTGAATTTAGTCACTGAATGTGTAAAACTTGATAAACACATTAGTGACACTGTTGAAATGACAAAGTCGTTGTGAATTTGAGGGTTTCTGGGGGTGAAATTGCAACTTTGTGTATCAGGAAACTTTTTTTAGGTTTTCAAACTGACGTTTAACAAAAAGACAATGTATGATGGGAACCAATGTACTAACATTTCATTTCATGCTGAAAGCAGCACCATGGGTTCTGTCATCAAACATAGAGATGGTCGAACAAAAATCTGATACCGTCTCTATTTTCTCTTGGGTTTTTTTGGCTGGGCAGTATATGTTAGCTAAGACTTGTGAATCGCATATCTTCTTGTCATTTTTTTTTTAATCTTGAATTTATGTCTGAATACACCTGTATGCAAAACACATATGGCATAAAAAGCAGACAACACTGGAACATAGTTGGTTATTTCTAGAGAAGCATGTGGTATAAATGTGATGCTGTGCCTTACAAGCAAACACACAAAAAGAAAGTCACAACACTAACAATTGTTATTCAAAAATAGCTTTGACTCTGCGTTTACAAATCTTTTTGTAAATAAAGACATATTCAGTATGTATAAGGTATGATAAATAATCTTTTATTATGTTTTTATTGTGATCTGGTTCATTGCTTTGTCATTTTCACTTTATGTTCCCATTTTCAATTTTCCTTGACTATTTCTACACAAGCACCATCCCCTTACCTTCCTTCACCACTTACCTCTTCTTTGGCCAGTCGGTTTGCATTTTGTCTCCGCAGATCAGACTTGATCAAACCTACAACACAGAAAGATGCAGCACAAGATCATGAGATGCCATAAAATTATACTGTAAAAAAAAAAGAATAAAAGCAAAATGTTATGAGGTATACAAGCATAAATGATGGCAGCAAGAGAAAGAACAGGCAGTCATACATGCATCCATTAAAGTCTTAACTGGTGCCCCATAAGCTGAATATGTTCAAAGACTGAAGCCATATAAAATCATCGACGGATATAAAAGATTTTACAGCTTTTTTTATTTCACAAGAAGAGAATAATTGACAAATTTTGTTTGAAAGCAAATTAAATCAAATGTAATTTTTTTTGGTTTCTGAAAAGCAGTTCCTTTTCCTTTAAAACCATTATGGCCAAAACAAATTATTGATAGTCTGAACTCTGAGTAAACAAATGATTCAGTCTCCTGACCTTTGAGAGCTTAAAGTCTCATCAAGGTTTCGTGTTTTTTTAGGGAGCACGAGGTTTATCGCCTCAGTGCCTAATGTGCATTGTTAAAAGTAACACATTGCTCATAAAGTTCTCAATAGTCTTTGAAAGAAACACTTTAGTGGTTGTGCATTGACTGAGGAAGGTCAGTAACCTTTAATTACTGAAAACACTCTGCTACTGTGTGTACTGTTGCACAGCAGCTGAAAAACCTGTTATGCACCTTACATCATCTGCATGCAATTCAGATTGCTTCACCATGTGATTCTTTTAAAGCTGCATTTTTGTTTGGGTGGTTCCTGTATTTTCACACTTTTCAACAGATTTTTATCTACTTTTTTATCCCTTTCAAATTCCCTCATTGTTTACCTCTTTAGAAGTACTTTTTAAAACATATCTGAGTTGATATTATAAGACATACTGGCAAATCATTTTGGCTAAAAGAAAAAGAGCTTCCTCATATTGCTTCATGTGTCCATCAAAATGTCTAAAAATATCAGAGAGTTGATTATACCCTCATACTATTGAAGAGTGGTCCTGAGCTTTAAAAAGATAACCCCCTAGAGAAAATAGTTAATAATATGAAAGTAAAACGTGTGGAGTTTGTGGTGTGTCGCCCCCTTGTGGTGACTGAAGAATAAAGCAACGTCACAGTAACTACACAAACAGCGACAAGAAACATTTTATTTTAACATAAGTGTAGACAATAACAAAATGTTGCACACCTAAAATATAAATATACAGAGAAATGGTTTTGACAAAAGTACACGCTCGTCTGCGGTTGTGTGTATGAAAGCATGAGTTAGACTTTAACATCACCCTGTGCTTTGCAGCTATAACAGCCTTAACTCTTAAGTTGAGACTTGGAAGGTTTTCTCTAAGAAAAAAAACAAAAAACTAAAAGCACTACTTTTCAGGACTACTCAACGTCCCAAACCTGTGTTCACCTATCATAAAGACATCTAATAAATACTTACATTTGGTTGCAATGTGACAAAATGTGGAAAAGGTCAAGCGGTATAAATGCTTTTGAGAATTCCAGTAATTTTTTTAATAGTTAACTTTAGATGATGTGTTAGCTTTTTGTTCACATATTCTTTACGTTTTTTAATTAGCTTGACTTTGCAGATATGTAGAAAAATAAGATTTTGTTTTTGTAAAATAATTGTATGGTGCCTTTAAAAGATCTTGTCATCTTGTGTCCTCTTTCATTTTCCATTCCTTGCCAATAAAACTGATGTCTTTTTGCATAATGTTTTACAGTAATACAGAACTGACATTATGCAGTAAAAAAATTATTTGTTTCCTGAAATTTGACCTTTTACAGCTTCAGAAGCAAAGAGCAACATTCTTGGAATTTACCACAATCCACTGAGGCTTTAGTAAAACAATAACAGAGTTAGAGAAATGATAACATTGGCGTTGCACACCTCCGTATGAATGACTTCAAAACAATACCTTGAAATTGCTTCACACGTTTATATATTCACAAAAGCCATACCTGTCATTATTGAGCCAATCAGCAGAAATACACAGAGGAAGATGTTTCCTTCCAACGTCCCAAACCTGTCAATGATTTTCCCTTGGCAGATCGTGAATATGATGCCAAACACCTATGTGTGCACAACGTGTTCAGTTAGACATAAAAACAAAACAACAATATAGATCTATTGGGCTAACTTAAAAAAAAAATGGGTTTCTGTAAACCTTTTTCCTAAGCTGTATTCCTCTCTTTAGATTTTCTTACTACTGTGTCATAAAAGGCTTGCATGAGTCACAGCTTCACCTGTGCTGAACAGTTCAGCAATCCCGAAGACGTTCCCTCTGACTCCGGGTACGTCAGCTCAGCTGCAAACTCGAAACCGAGAGGCAGGTAGCCTGTCATAAAGAACCTGGAGCCAGACACATGCAAAAAAGTTACATAATGTGTTACATCATGCTCAAAAAACAGCTGCAATCTGATTCATTGAACTGACAATATTTGTTTTGTTCAGTCTCAGTATTACGTCTACTGAACTGTTGGAGAGTTTTTCATGACACTTTACATGTGGAAGAAAACTTTGTACCTCCTAAATGTACTCTTATCTTTCTATTGCTTTATGGCAGTAGGTATTTTAGACCTAACAGCAAAGTTTTGTCATCGGATACTTTTACTAAGCAACTGTAGGAAGTTTATTTCCTTCCACAGAAGTGACAGCAAGCAAACGTCTTTCAGATAGCACACTTTTCTATTTTCTATGTCAGCAAATATGTTTTGATAAAGAGAAGTAAGATGACAGCAAACATGATGGATGTGTTTTTTAATTATATCGAATTTTGTTCGTAGGTACAAAATATTAAGAACAATTTGTTTAAATTCACATTAACTCCATTTTTTAGGTAGGATCATATGAGTTTTTGTTAGACAGGAACAATTTATCTGGAAAATTTTGTGTGCAAAAACTACAAAGGGGTGGTATTACCAGGACAACTTTTTTTTTTTAGCAATACAGAAAGTATTAGGAGTTTGTTCAATATATTTGGTCAAAATTCCTTAATTTAGATTTATATTTTTACACTAAAATATGAGCAAAAACATCCATAGTTGAATATTGATCAGAAAAATGTTGTCATATTTTGTTCTATAATCTGAAATTCTCTTCACAACCCATACACCAGAAGATCATAAATAATAATACCCAAGAGATCCAGCAGTGATGAACACCACCCAGAGGAGTCCCTGGTCGATTGTTGCAGTGTATATGATCATACCCACCAGAGTCATGATGTACACAGCGAGAGTAGTTTGTCTGTCAAAATAAACATGTCAAATATGAGAAATGTATCGCTTCACATCTTCTCAAAAACCTAACATTTTATTGAACAAAAATTTAAAAGTGCTTTGAGGGATTTTTTTTTTTCTTTTTCTAGAAAAACTTTTGTTTGTTATGGTCAAATTAGACCTATATGGACTCAATGCTGAGCAAACACTCTTCACAGTCAGAGGATTTCTCCTCCACTATGGCACTCTAATAGCCACACAAAATGTGTTGCACCACAATAACTGGAAAGTGCAACACTTTGAGATGATTTATTGTTTTATGCTGCACCATTGAAGTCAACCCACACAGCAGGACTGACGGGGAGCTGCCGGCTGTCTCACCGACTGCTAACATCAACGTCAGCTTTTCTCTGGTCCAACAGGTTTTAGATGTAGGTTTCAGAGCCTTTCAGTGAGACTTTGCTAATGCTTTCTGTACACCAAAGGTGAGCTGTGTTCACTGTTCCAGCCACATTATAAATTGGTGCCTTTTTTTGTCAGAGGATAAAGCTAATAAATGTCTTAGAGCAGAATTACTGGAGAAACAGCCAACCAGTTCTACATTTTCCACTGTACTAAAAAGCCAGATGCTACTGTGCATTAGTAGGGTATTTTTAATTCAGGGGAAATAATTTTTCTGTACTTCCCCATTTGCAGGGAAAAAGTCTTTTAAGGAGAACAGCTGAGAATAATAAGCATCATTATTCGCACAGCCGGAGAGCTCAGAAGGACGATCAGAGGGGTCACAGTGGGTAACAGCAGGCTGCACCTGGTTAAACAGCCATGCAGACTAAACAGCCAACAGATAAAACACTACAGAAGAAGACAGGAAGGAAGAGACATGTGTACATGCTTTGAATAAAGATTTAAATATGGGACTCTGACTTTAGATTAAAATTGAATAACTTCTTAGAAAGTTGGCTATATGTGACTTCTAATTATATCTCTCTTTATCCATCTCTCTTTAATTTCATAAACCAAACATCCTCCTTTCTCAGGATCTGCTGCACTCATCATGTTGACTTACTTATATGTCTTTGTTCTGTCAAGCCAGATTCCACAGATCAAGGAGCCAACCATCCCTGCAACGACAATTGTGAGCCCAATCCTCCCAGCATTCACTTCTTCACCCTGTCACAAAACACATCAAGAGGAAGTGAGCTCAAGTTCCTAACAAAGCATTTAAAATACATTGTGTTATTAATAAAACATAATTAAGGTTAACAGTGCCTTGCAAGGTATTCAAAACTTCAAGACATTTTATTGGGATTTTATGCAACAACAAAAAAAAAAAACATAAAATAGTGTAAATCATAGTTTTGATTATCAGCTGCTGCTATTGTAGCAGTTAGCAACATTATATTTAATGCTAAGGTTGTACAAAGTTTCTACAGTAGTTCCATTTCAAAATTTTACATTTTTCACTATGAGTTTTCAAAACTTTCTGGTGGATTTGTTTTAAATTGGTGACATTTGGATAAAATATTTCCCTGTTTTTGTTGGGGGTTTTTCCCCACAAATCTATAAACTGACAAACTATTTAAAGGTGGGTCCCGATTTAGGAATGTAGTAAAGGAACATTTTGTTTTATCATCGCATATGGACAAAATTTAATCAGTTAAAATCTTTACTAACAAAAACATGGAGCAGACATCCCTACACAAACTTCTTTAAAACCAGCTCGTAATCAATACTCTCACTTCACAAAATGCCAAACAAAAGCAAACTCAATAATCAATCGACCAATTGATCGATCTTTATTGCGGATGCAAGAAAAGTCCATAGTACGACCTCATATAAAAAAATAAATAAGATAATTGGTTTCAAAAAAGCAGAGCATGAGATATTGTTCATTGAGTCATACATGCACAATGACACCAGTGACTCAATAGTAATTGAAGTTCAAACTAAACCATTTCATGAAAAAAATACCTTTCTAATACCAAGAAATTTAGCCTTTTTACCTTTAACTTTTTTTTTACTGGAAAAGTAAAAAAAAAGTTAGTTTATTTATTGCATATGAAACAACTGTTGAAACGTGAAACCAAAAACTGTGGGAGTTTTCAAAACAACAACAACAGATTAGTCAGCGTTGACAACTAGTCAGAGCCGGTCAAGGTAAAATTTCCCTGACTGGGCAGATGGATCAGCGCATTTCTTCAAATAATAAATTAATTTAGAGATAATTGCAGATGAATTTTGAACTCACAGGATAGCGCTCGATGATCATGCGGTTCAGCAGAGTTCCTACAGCGTAATAGCAACCCACGTTCAGACCTGTCAGGAGAGACCATTATATCAAGTTCTTTAACTCAGTTGTCAAAAGCTGTACTTTGGACAATCAGACACTGCACTTGACAAATATCTAGTGCCAAAACTACCACAATCCAATCAATAACATTTATTTTAGTAAATGTAATAATTTAATAAAATGGCATTAACAAATTAAACAGATATAAAAATGTATATAAATATATATAAAAGTCTCAATAATTCTTGAAGTTGAACAATAATTTATTACATACACAATACATATTTAATGTAATAATAAATGTGAATGAAATGATTATCTGTAATCAGTTTCAGGTTTTTACTTTGACATTTAACCTTTTATACAATTGTTATGTTATTCAAGTGTTTTATGATAAATATTTGTTGAAGAACAGGGACTTCTGTGAATCCCAGTGGAAAATCACTTCTCCCAAATAGTGGCTTTATTGAGCGCCAGCTGAGGAAAACAAACCTTGCACCTGCAGCAGAAGAGGGAAGAGCTGAACAGATTCAAGGGGAAAGGTCACTGTGTGATTTGGGTGGCGTAGTCGCTTTATAAAAACTCGTGTTGGGGGTAACATCTCTGATCCCTTTGGGCATTTTGCTGTCAGATGTTCCCAAGAATATATCTTTGTATTCAATAAATGTGATCATTTTACCTCACTGATCCTGTGCTGGTTTAATTCCTCACAGATGGATTAAGGGGAGACTAATTGATTTTCCACAAATAATCATATCTCTAATTTACTAATAGTTTAGTTATTTCATATTTCCTGTGTCACAGTCCATTATAAGATAATTGGCTAACCTAGCTCAGCTGCAGACCTCTGACAGAGACAGGAGAAGGCTGAGTCCAGTGACCTGTGACCCGAAGGTTCACTTGAAGGAAGTGCTAGGAAACTCTTGTCCAGCACTTGTCATTTGAATTAAAACAAGGAAAGCCAAACAAAAATAAAAAACTTTGTTTTAACTATTTGTAGATTTTAGACAGAAGTGAAAATACCCAGAGGATAATCACATTTTAAGAAAAGTCTAAGACAATACCTGATTTGTGAAGAGTCAAATATTTTTTGTGAAGAAGGCTATCTTAATTTTGTTGTAAAATATTTATATGAAAAGCGATTTTTGTAATTATTCGCTCAGTTTGTAACTGATTTCTCCTTGGAGCTCCAAGAATTAAAATATGAACTTGTGGTGTGATCTTTCAGTCACACTGAGGCCAACTACTAGTTAAACATTAGCAGATGAGCAAACCTTCCACCACTCCAACATGTGTTCCCTGTGATCTCAATCGGTTTTCCAATAACGGTGATGATTGCGTGTATGGATACGTCCATGACTAAGTGATAAGATGTACTTCGTCAGTCAATAAATAGAGTGTCTGCAGGCCTTCTTGGAAGTTTTTTTTTTTTTTTTACTGTAATTAATGCTAATCAAGGAAGAATAAACACAGTTTGATATTTTATGGAAACAATGATGCTACCAGATTATTTTATTTTTTTTATTTTTTTTGTGAGCCCAAGTTCATTAACCAATTTTAAATGTTTTTAATGCACTTTATTACAGAAGTGGTTACAAGCACTAGCCATAATACTAAAATAAAGCATTTTCACTGACCATAACTGATGATGAGGAGCACAAAGGGTTTGTTTCGAAGCAGCCTGAGGATGGACGCTAAATAGGAGTAGTCCTCCGGTGCCATTGTGCGAGCTGAGGCCTGCGCCAGAGTCGGGGGAAGCTTCGGGCGCTCCTGGAAAACTGACATAGATTAAGAAGAAAACAAGGTAAGACACAGTTTAATCAAAATATTACCATAGTAATCAAAATATTACCGTAGTAATAGCCCCTGTCTGAAATTAGATTAGATTAAATGCTTCTTATTTCAGTCAGTTGGTGTTTTTACTACATTTTATTAATTAATGTAAAGCACAGATGATGATATCATACTCTGGAAGTTTCTAATATTAATTCAAAATATTTTAGCAAAATGGCAGGACATATGGATGAATTTAAAGGCATCACTTCAAGACACTGCTTTCTTGTGAAACAATATAAAAACATCTAAAAAAATGAGTCACAATATCAAGTATAAGTTGGGGAAATTGTCTATGACACAATGATCATTTGTAGGGATGCATATCAAATCTGCCGTCATCTTGTAACATATCAGTATTGATCCCATAAGTGGAATTTTGAATTTGTTAATGTCTATCTATGTCCAACATGTTGTCATGTTGTGTTTCAGCTGTGTGGTATTTGTTTGGACATGTGACAGTGATGATTGTGAAGTATTAAAACTAAATCCGGGGAGCAATATCACATTTTTTATGGTACTGAACGTTTAGGTAAACAAATGTAATTTGATACAACATATCAATATTGTATCAGCCGTAACATAAATATGAATTTTATCTGATCATATTTTCATATTGGTCCATCCCAGGTCATGTCTCCCATTGTTTTTCATAAATAACTCTCAGAACACTTTTGCATTGTGCATAATCCTCTTACTGACTGTCAGTATTAGGTATGTAAAAACACAGATAGGTGTGTCTGTGCTTCTTTGACAGCTTTTCCTCTGTGTAACCAGTTTGTAGTAATTGCTACTATGCTAATTACGAAACATAGTTAAAAATAGAGTTGAAATGCGCCAATCTTGTTTTTTATTTGTTTGTTTTTACCAGTTTCTTATGTATGCTGGAAATTTAAAAATCAAAATTTAAAACAGGAACTTTTTGTAAACCAAGTTGTTAATTTTTACATGCATGTGTGGTCAATGTCTTTTAGCAAACTAGTACAGCAGCCAAACTTGTTCTCTCACCTCTCTACACACAGTTTATGCAAATTTCTCATTCGCGGGACTTTGTCCGCCCTGCTGACTCACAGGACTGTTGCGGGGCTACAGATGGCCTTCCCAGCAGGACGGCCCTCACACATGGCATTTTGCATGGAAGCCTGGATGTGTTATGTGTGTATGTGTCATATGATGAAACTAAGTGGAATAAAATTGTCTCATGGAAAACATGAAGAGATCCATATGTTGCTTAAAAAATTGCCATACTTGAAATAAATAAAGGAAATTCTACAGAACATGTTCGTGGTGCTAACAGTGAAAAAGTCAAAGTACATTTTAGTTTGAGCTTTGTTTTCATTTTCAAGTAAAGCAAAAAAACTCAACTATTCCAAAGTACGTCCTGTGTAATGAAAAATAAGCACTTTCGATTAGGGCTGAACAATATGGATGAAAACTGTATCACAATATAGCGATTCATGCCAGTTAATAGCGATAATTACTGATTGTTTTAAATATTTGAAAACCTGTCAAACTGGTCAAATGACCTTTCCTCTTTTATCCAGAGTCATGAAACTGCTTCTGGACAAGTTACTCAGCAGGTTGTTGCTAGGTAACCAGAGAGCGAGTTATTTAGTTGATGACACTAACCTTGCTTAGCTGGCCGTGGGAATTGAGCGGCTGAAACCTTTCCTCTGCCTACGGTTCTAGATTAGAGTTCACTAAAAATTATTGAACATTCTATTGGATGTAGCTTCTATTGATATTGATAAGAAAATATTACATTTTTTCATATCTTTTTATGATTTTTTTTTGCAGTGTATACATTATTTAATGTTACCTATCTTGATCTGTTGTTCTTTTTTTGTTTAGCTTAGCACAAAAAGCAACATATCAAGCTAAATAACTTTAAAAAAGTTAAAGAAAAATAAAATTTGAAGGAGCTGTAAATATTTTTTAAATTAGATATTGCATTTTTCTTATTTTTAACCCACCAAATTAATAGTAAAACTATATAAAAGGAACATTAAGCAAAAGTGCAATGTGTCAGTTTTAAAAGAGACAGTTCCCATATTGTGAAATGTCTCAACTAATTTAACACACACACACCCTTTTCCCTGGCTTTAATGCTAAACTAAGCAATGTTTCTCAAGTTTAGCATTGGTATGCAAAATTTCTTTCACTGAAAAGTTAAGCCATGAAAATGTGACCTGATTTCAAATTGTACAGTGACTTTAGTTACGTTGACCCAAGAAAAGAAAGATAAAAAATCTTAAACAAATTAGGCAATAAATCGTCGACACTCAGCCAAAGAAAGTTACAAAATAAAGTTTTTTAGTTTTACCAGATTTTCATTTGAAAACTTTTCAACCTATAGGCATGATGCTGTAAAATGAGTTTGGGGAGAAAAAAATATGTTCATATAGTTATTGCCTATAACTACATAATTTTAACCCCACATTCAAAGTTGTCAGATTGAAAAATGCACATGACACAGCATTCAGCTGGTCACATGTTGAAGAAATTAGCTGAAGTTTGCAGTTAACCACAACAGGAGACTATCACGCAACACAAACTCACACTGACACAGTGGTTATTCTGTAAAAAATGTTGTGCATGGTACTAGATGGAAATGCTTTCACAAACATCCTTTTGTTTAAAGGAATGCTAGAGTGATTACCAGGGTGCCCACTCTTTTCCAGCTAACAGAAGACAGTCACCTTCCTGAGAACTTTTTCTTTGCTTTACAAACTGTTTTCCTGTTTCTTTGCATTGTGATTAATTTGCAACCCATAGAAGAGCATTTAGACGCAGGTGTGTGAAATAGATGAGCAGTTTATAAAAAGGCCTTACAGCTGGACGAAAATGTTAAATAAGGAAGAAAAAATAGACGGTTCACAGAAATTCACTATAGTATAGATCACTATACGTTACCATTTGTCCAAACATCACGTATCCTGTGCATCATCACATGTCGCGCCACTTCCCTTTATCACAATGTACTGAATTTTCCTGTGGCTTTTGGTTTCTTTGTTTCTAATACATCAGTAACAAACCCTGCTGCGACAAAATAATACTGTTGACTTTTGTTCAGGAAAGCCTTTCAGCCAGGACATTTCTCCTGAGTGGACTAATGCTCTTTCAAATGAATCTCCCAGTGCGTACACATATGTCATCGGTTTTTCCTTTTTATTGAATTGTGCTGTCAGTCAGAGCATGGAATTTAAAACCATCCCTGTAAAGATCTGCTGAATAAGGCCTCCCCATTAGCCCGGTCAAAAACAGACACACACAATACGCCTCTAAATGTCTGAGTTCTGGAAAGAAAACAAAATACTTAAGGGAGAATGATGCAAAGTCTTTTCTACAATGAGCTTGAGCCTGTGATGATTTACTTCTTCATTCATTTGTAGAAAGCTGCCGTGTCACTGTACAGTAAAATCCCATTTATTCAAGTTAATATTTGCCTAAATTCAGAATCTAAAAAAAAATCTTTAATTATCTTGTCACCTGGCTGAGAAATACAACTCTGTGGAAGTTATAAGGCTCAAGACATCTTTTCTACTCATCTAAGTTAAATTTTTTTAAAAATAATAATAATCTAAAAAAAATCAACTCTTAATTGTTTTATAGCCAGATTAGAAAGTAGTGACTTGGCACATAAAAGACTTTTATGTGTCAGATTTATCTTACCAAAGATAACGAGGATAAAAAGAAAAGTAGCCACTCCTGCTGTTATGTAGAACATGGTTTTGATGTGCTTTGCCAGCTCGTCCATGTCTTCCACGTTAGGCACCAGAATTGGAGGTAAGAGGAACCCGATGGCACAGCCCATCTGTGAGTTAAAGAACACAGAAACACAAAATTATAAATTAAAACAAGTGCCACCTTATTGTGATCAAAGCAGTACCAAAAGAAACTAGGATCACTTGGACTGTATGTGTGATTGAATTGAAATGACGTGATAGTAAAACACCCTGAACTGGAGTTATTTAATTAAACTAAATTAAATGGAAAATGGACATTTTAATTTAATGTTTGATAGTTCAAACAAAATAAATGTCTTTGTGGTAAACAGATAATTCAGTATCAAATACTGTTATCAATATGTAAACTCTAAGGGGTATTTCAGTAACGGCCAACAAATATATTACCTTACAAGTTTACAAATATAATTGACACAGGCATAAAAATATGAGGACAACCTACGACAGGAAATGGGTTTTGCTTGCATTTTTGGATATATGTCTAGATAGATATTTAACATCAACTGTAAAAATAGAGGGGATTTCAAAAAATATAACTTCAATCAAAACTGAAGCAAAAACCTGCAAAACTTTCTGTAAAGTGTAATTAAAAAAATACATTTTTGGGTAAAAATCAAATTAGGACACCCACAAAAATGTCTTATCACTTAAAATGGTTAAGTTTGAACGGAGGTGTTTCACGTGACGAGCACACAATTAGAGCGTCATAACTTGGCGTTTTTAAGGACGTTTTACACTTTCTAAACCTCAGACAGACATTTAGCTTGGTGTGCTCCAGAATGTTGAAGTGAAAGTGAAGACGATGCCATTATCTTTTGTGAGTACGACATCCTGTCCAATCAGAAAGAGACAGCACAAGTTCAATTTTCATAGATTTGCAAGGAAAAAAACCTTTGAACTCTAAGAAAAACACAAACACCAGAGAACATGAAGACAAAAACCAGGACCTCTGGAACAATCTTCATTGGGCAGAATAGTTTTTGCTATCACCAGAACAGAGGACATGTTTGGATTAAGAAAAATAAACCTATGCCAACTCTAAATCATGGAAGTAGAAGTGTTATGGTTGCTTTGAAGCAGAATCTGGACAGGTCTGATATTTATCAGAGGCAGCCACGCTACGACCTGAGGTGTAAAAAAAAAAAAAAAAAGGACTCAAGCTGATGAACCTATCTAAAGTCCAGATCTTAATCTCACTGAGATGCAGTGGTGTAAGTTGCCAGAAATTACTCAAAGATCTCAAAGTTGAAGGTGAGAATACAAGATTAAGAGCTTTTTTTGAGCTAAAGTTGGTAAAGTTACACCAGAGTGTCCTAAACTTTTCCATATTTTAGTTATTAAAGTTTGTTTAATGGGAAAAAGTTATTTTTTTGGTGTCCACCATAAATTAACTAAAATTAGTTTCCTGAAAATAATAGGTATGAACATATTTGAATAAATCTAATGTTCATGCAAGTGTCCTAATTCTTTCAGACAACTGTACATTTAACATTTTTTCACCCAAAACTTGTTTAAAAATGTGAGCGCAAGCAAATTATTTGCTAGATTTCAATATGACCAATCCACACATATTAGTTTCCTCTTGAAATCATCATCAAAATCAAACATTTTATTCTCACTAAAATGCACAAACTAAACCAAACTTAAACTTGTGAAAATAAGTAGAAAGATTATTTTTGATCAGTTGACTTCTTCAGACACACCTGGTTTCCCAGAACCCCGATTGAGCAAGCCGTTGAAACTTCGTTCTCTCCGAACCATACTGAGGCAAGGTAAGAAGGAATACCAAGAACAAACACTGTAGAAATTGAGCACACAAACTGTCCAAAGAAGGTCACCAGAAACATATCCGGACTGGCACTGCTAACTTTTATCCAAGTACCGATGCAGTTAAAGGCTGACCCGGCAAGGATAACATCTCGGATTCCCCTGTTGTCCAGGAGCCAGAGGACGGGCAGAACAAGGGGCACGTATGTGAGCAGGTAAATCATAGATAACCAGTCGATGGCCAGGGCATCGACATTGTAGAAGCGCATGAAAATGTTACTAATGATTCCATACTGGAGCCACATGAGGGCATTGTTAGCTGAGACTGCACTGAAGAGAAAAAGCATGACCCAGCGACGATAGTAAAGCTTGGTTTTGGCTATTTGGAACAGCTCAGCTTGATCACCTGAAGTCCCAACTTCCAATCTGGAGCCAGGGGAGAGTGTTCTGCCATGGGGCCCCGAGCTCCACTGCAGAGAAGCAAAGCCCGGAGAGGGACCCTTTGCAGCCTTGGACTGCAGCCATTCTTCAACGGTGAGTTCAGAATTTGCACGGTTTCCTTTCAAGGTATTGTTTTGAGGCATCTCAGCCGTTCTGAAGCGGGCCCCTGCCTGGATCGGCCAAAGTGAGCTGTCTTAGGATTCCAGATTGTGCTTCCCAACCGCTTGCTTTCCAGTCTGGAAACTGCAGAAAGATGCGAGCGCAGCTGGAATGAATAGTGGTGTGTCCGTTGGTCCGTTCTTTCTCGTTACGCTACATGTGATCGTACTACAATGTCAACATATTCATTACCATCCACCATGTCAGGTGATGCTTTTAAATGAGAAAGTCTAATTCTTCAGAAACCATTTCCAACTCAGACTGCCATTAATAAAAGTGAAAATAACTCTTAAACATAAAAGTCAAAACAACTCTTGTGAAAACTAATGCTTGTAGACGGCAGAAACTTGCTTCGAATGTTAATATTTACAAGTCTTTGCTACTTTTCACCACAGACTGCAAGCAACAGTCTATGTGATGTTTCTAAGGAAAATCTTACATCATACTTTCTAAGATCCTGAAAATGAAGTCATTCACCCTGGTACTGGTCACTGTGTTTGTGCATGTGTGTTTTCTTTTAAACATTTTTCAAGCTTCTGACAGCTAAAATGTTTTGTTCCTATTTATTATTGAATTTCTATTTGAACTTGAGAACTACATGATGGCCTCTTAATGTCAAAATCTTGACTCAAGAGATATTTCCACAGACAACAGTTACTGTTATTTCTAGCGTGGAATGTGTTAAAAAAATATATATCTCCAGCAGATCTTCTCATACCTTGTGGAATTGACTAGAACAACTGAAATAGTACAATACAAGTTTATAGCATGCATGTACAATTTGTGCAAAAAGTGAAAAAGTAAAGTGAAAAATTTTTTAAAAAATTGTGTAGATACATATTTTCCAGTTTCCCAGCTGTATTGCAGTTGATGGTTGCATCATACCTGTAGGATGAGTCTTACTCTAGTTTTTGGGCAAAGCTTGTAATATTCTAAAGTGTGTTTTGATGAGTTCTCCAAACGAAACAATGAGCAAAAAAATAAACCAAAGTATGAGAGATTTTCTTTATTTATGTATGTATAGAGGGATATGACTATGAGAAAAGAGAAATACTAATTGATGACAATTTTAAATGTTTAAAACAAATTAACCTATATGGAAGACCAGAACAGCCAAAATCAAGAATAAATAAATAACTACAAAAAGGCTCAGAGATTATTATCCTATAAAAAATGGACCAAAATGGTAGTAAAAAAAAAAAAAAAAAAAAAAAAGAAAGTCACTATATTAGATCTTGTTTCTTTGGTTGTTAGTGCTTTCTTTTTTCATTTATTTATTTTCTTTCCTGTTTGCTTTCTTTCTTGATCGTTCTTTCTTTCTTTTTTTCTTTCTTCCCTTCTTTTTTTCCTTCTTTCTTTCTTTCTTTCTTTCTTTCAATTTCTTTGTATATAATATTGAATGTTTTATTGAGTTATTTATATCCTTTATTTTTGATTATGGCAGTTCCGGTGCTCCATAAAAGTGAAGCAAGGACCTGACAGAAAATCTTTGAAGCGATCGACCAAATCAGAAAATGGGTGAATAATTAATTTGACCAATTTACTCAGCACAGATTTGCGTCACCTGATTCCCGAAGACTCCGATGGAGCAGGCGGTGGACACCTCCTCCGAACCGAACCACACCGAGGCGATTTTCGACGGCATCCCCAGGATGAAGACCTGCGCCAAGGAGCAGCAGAACTGCCCCAGGAAGGTGACGGCGAACAGGTCGGCCCGGACGCTGACCACTTTGATCCACGTCCCGACGCAGTTGAGCGCAGTGCCCACCAGCGCGATCACCCGGAGCCCCTTTCTGTCCAGCAGCCAGGTCACCGGGAAGATCAACGGGATGTACGTCAGCATGTAGATCATCGACATCCAGTCTATGGTGAACGCTTCCACGTTGTAGAACTTCATGAAGATGTTTCCGATGATGCCGTACTGGATCCATTGATACGAGTTGCACAGCGAATAGGAGCTGAACAGAAACACGATAATCCAGCGGCGTTTGTACAGACGGGTCGGCTGCGGCTCACCATGGCCGTCCTCTGGGCTCTGGTCGCCGGGGAGCGCGGACGCGTCGCCCGCCTCGAGCTTCGCGTGGTTCGCCAAATCCTGCGGATTTAGTTTCGAGTCTTCCAGCGCGTGTTTTTCGCTCATGTTCAAGTCTTCTCAGTGGAATCAGTCATAGAGTACATAGAGGATCATGCAGTGCTTTCCAGTAGTGTCTCGTCAATATAATAATAACGACTAAAGCTAAATAAAACGATCAAAATGCGTTGCAAATGACTATTTTCAGCACAAAAAAAACGAGGTCAAGTCAAAACGTTTCTGTTTGTTGCAAATGTGTAACATGTGAGTACAGTGTCGCGCAAAGTTTACAGCGGGTTTCCTCCTCCAAAACAAATTTAGTAGTCACACTGTTCCCCCTCAAACTCTAAATAAGCTAAACATAAAAGATCGGCGGAATATTTCATGAGCAGATATAGATTTAGAGGTCGATGTAACACGTGTTTGGACGCCCGCTCTGACCCTCCACCCGGACTCAAACTCGCCGCTTTGAAATCTTAAAAGAAGTCGGTTCAAGTCGGCCACCAGGGCGGAGTTAAATAATACAAAAAAGAACTTCATTGAGGCCGTTTGAACAGTTCAGTCCAAACTACGTAATATGTACTGAGATACGCTTTGGTATCTCCGTGAGCGAGCGGGATATCCTGTTTGCTTTATTACAAAAGAGTCAGTAATAAAAATGAAACCAATTAAAGCCAGTTTATTGTTACATTTACTTCCTGCTTTAATACACTGCAGATAACAGGTCGTTTGATTTAGGCCATCAGGAGTGGAGCACAAGCAAAAGGTGACAGTGGAGCTCAAGGGCCATAATAAACCCTTATCCACACACACAGAGAGCAATCCACAAATGATTTATTTTATGCTTTATAAATATAAGCTACTGTAATTCAATCTCACACACTGTTAAACAGTGCCACCTAGAGGCGTCTTTAGCAGAGAAATAAAACGTCTGTCACGTGTCCCTGTTATCAGCACCTGTGCAGACTTTACACACCCAGCTGTCCTAGCAAACAAAAGAACAACATGAACCCAGAAGGTTTACAGATGATGTTTCAGAAAAAGAAAAAGCATAAAATTTAATAAATACATCCACTGGGTCTTCTCACTAAACATTCCTTCATTTCCAGCCTTCTTTTTTTTACATTTACATTCTTTTTGTCCACAATCAACACTGTCAAGGCTCCTGAGCATTTATATACACACACACACACACACACACCCATGCACGCACACACACAAAAACATATTACAAACACGAAGAACACAAGACATAAGATGACAAAAGGTGCTCTCTGAAATACTGAAAATAAGCATTTACAAATATGAGCACAATATTTTTTCCTCTCTTTGTAAACATGGACTATTTGATAAAACTACTTACCAAGCCATTTAAATTCACAATTAGAAAGCAAAAAGACATGAAGAAGCAAAAATAAATAGGTCTTGAATTCTACTGGTTACAGTTTGGGCTCGTTGTTTGATGGACAAGTTAGCCTGTCTTGCCTTAACTATGTTTTAACAATAAAAAAGACACACGTCTCCTGTCAGTCTGTGTCTCTTGAGGTCAGTCATCTGTTTTAGCCGCAGGCCCTCGGGCAGGTCAGCGCTGGTAGTGTGGTACGGCGATGTGCTGGCGGTGGTAGCTGCTCTGATGGGGAGGGTAGAGGAGGTCCGGGGTCTGCGGGGCCAGCCCGGTGCACAGGGGCTCGTGGCTACTCAGCACGGACGACAGGTAATTGGCCTCCTCTGTGAGCTGCTTCACCTCCTTCCTCAGGGCGGCATTCTCCTTCTCCAGGTTTTCACTTTCCTGGAAACACACAGGGACAGGATGTTAAATCTGAGCTCAAAATAACAGAAAGTGGTTCTATGCTGTTATGCCAAGCTAGATAAATGAACAGCCAGACCAGTCTTTTTTAAGTTACTTTACATGATCTTGTGCTTAAATGTCTTTTCAAACGTCTTGGCCAAAGCAAGAATTAAATGTCCTGTGACTCTATTAATAAGGGCACAACAAGCATTGGCTGGTTACCACATCAATGTTTTAAAAAGTTCCAATATTCCATTTCAAAGTCTTTTTAAAATGCCATAAAACATGTCAGAGTGACTGGAGTTGTGTCTGCTGGATGAAGCATGGATCGGAGTGCCCCTTCCCATGATGTTGTTGAACATAATTGGTGCGCTTTTCTCACACTTGCAAAAAAAGCCACCTTTAGTTGCTTGGAAAGTTATGCTTGCAAAAAACATAGTTTATAAATAACATTAATAGGACTATAACTAGTTATATTAGTCCAATGACTGTTGGGATAATTGGTGCAATTCTGTTTGAATTTAAAACACTTAGATTGTGTCATCCCATTCTGTTTTTCATATTAAATTCATACCGACAAGCATCCGATAGCATGCTTGTCGGTATGCTATCGGATTTTTGGTAATTTTGTACTTGACTTTTTCTGAAACGAAACAACCAAAATGTCTACTTTAAAACATATGAACCATCCATCAATTGGTAGCCACTGGAGGGGAGCATTTCATGCCAGTTTTTACATAATGATAATGTGTATTTTTAAAACGGGGTTAGAGGGGATTGGCCAAAGGAGTAGTGTGACCCAGAGCTCCCATAAACATTGCTGTTGGTACTGGTACTTTTGAATGGATTTGGCTATGGTTACATTTTCTGTGTTGATTACATTTTCTTTTCAACTTCACTCTGACGTTTTATATCAAAACTGGAAAAAAACCGCAAGTGTTACTAAATGTATATGTTTTATTAATGTGTTTTCTTCCTGTTATTCCTACAGTTTTAACAGTTTTCTAAAAATGTAGAGTGAGTTTTTTTAAGAGGAACATGCAGAAAAATTAAGAAAGTGCAATACCTTTAAACTATTGAAATCTAGTACAGTATCTTAAAAGCAATTTATTGTATCACAACATACTGCATTTTGTTTTAGCTAAAATGCAACTATGAGGAATTTCCTTTTGTGACCTTTAGAAAAAATAGCACCTTATGATGCAGTACTTCTTAAAATTTAGGTCACAATTTCATTTCTCCTTTTCTGAACAACTTTCATTTCAGAGTAGGGTTTTTCAGGAACGGCAAAGTACTCCTTTGATAAAGCTGGAAAATCTCTAACTTCCCTCACAAAATTCCTGGACCATCATAACCGCGAAATGTAAAAAATAAACAACACAACTCTTCCAAGAAGACCAATTATCACTGTTTGATACATTTTGGTTGCCGAATCTGTACATCCAACCCAAATTTCCATAATATATACGCAAAAGAGTAATCTTGCACAGACGCTTAAGTTATTATTTAAATAATTTAAGATATTTCCTTCCTGCTACTCACTGAATCTCCCTCGACACTTGGAGGAGTCCCCTGGGGAATGCCTTCATCACACTTTAACTGTTACAGGACATACTAAAGTAATCTTGCTCAGCATGAGTTTGTTGATTTATTATCCTGTTAACAGGATAGTGTTTTAGCATTCTGCTAAAAACCACCACTATGCATGAAATATTTCAGCCCAGAACAACTCATCATTTCCTTGTGTGTGGACTATCATGCAAATAATAGCTGACATTTTCAACTAGCATTAGACATCAAATATACTTTAGCTGAAATATGAACAAGAATCTTAATTTTCTGACTATAAAGCACATTTTCTGACTATAAAGCAGATTATAACACAATTATTGTGAATGAAACGAAGCGTATATCATATACAGGATATAGACAGGTAAACATCTGAGCTGCATAACAAAATGACAATATAATGCAAGTCACCTAATATAATGAAACCCATATATAACAATTTACAGGCTCTAGATGTTGCTTAAATATGTAGTTGTTGTCAAAGTTTTATACTTTTCAAGCGTTTATATTTTCCTAAAATGGTCTGCATCATTTATAAGCAAACTGTGATATAAGATAAAACAAACTAACTCTTTTTACTAGGTCAAATTTCAAGAGTTTCTAATTTAAAATTTTATTTTATTCTATTAATTCATACTGTGACCACAGTTTTCATCTGGAAGCTATATGTACAAAATGTAAATATTTTGTTAGGTATGAGAGTATTATTCATTTCATTCAAACAATGACAAAACATTTTTTTTTTTTGTCAAACAAGTCAATAAAAACTACTTCTACACTGAAATTAAGGAAAGAAATTAGCTAACTTTGGAGTCTTCTTTACTATTCTGTAAAATAGAGTATCAACTGTGTTGCAGAAGTCTGGAAAAATAAGAGAAACCACCTGCAAAGTGTTGCAGCAGCATCACAGTGTGAGAAGTTGCCTTTCAAAGAGTTTGAAAGCTTGACTTTCCAAAACAGCTTAAAAAGAGTTAATTGCACGTCACAACCAGAAACCATTTTTTTTCCCCTTTTTTGTGTTTTTTTTTCTTTACCGTTTTTGTGTGGGGATTGTGGAGCAAAAATCTTCCACTCAGGTACTATAAAGGTCATCTCACCATGACCAAAACCTTCAGGTCCTTACTGTCAGAGAAGCTCTGGGTAAACCCCATGTACTTGCGTCACTTAGCCAAATACAGCCCACTGCTATCAGGCCTTTACAAGAAGTGACAGCCCTTTTTTTCTCCCCTGCTGCCCACGACACACAACATTCAAACTCATTTACAGAGAAAAAAATACTACAGAAGAAACAGGAAATAAGAGACTGTGTCATAGCAAGGGAAAAATTCACCTTCCTGTTTATCTAGCGAGACGATGAAAGCAAAACCACAGAGCATGTTCTGTGGTCCCCTGGTGTTCTTTGTGAATGTGACAGGCTTTTAAAGAGATTGATAAAATGCAGCATGTTTCACTGGAAGTAGTGTCATGCATTCAGATCTGTTTCACAGAATCTACTACGGCCTACGATGTGGCTTTTCTGAAGGTCAAAATCTCTTCAAATTATCAGATAAAGTTCACAGAAGTTGATGTTCTGAAAACAGAGTGATGGCGGCAGAGCACGGTGTTAAGGTACAAATTGTCCTTTTTTAAAAAAAATGAAAAAAGGTTAAACAGAAGGAAATCAAATTTAGCTGCTTTTGATGTTATGCAGACCTGAACCTGGAGATCCATGTAAGTCAACACAGATGACAACTATCACATAAAATTAACTGACTGAACACATACTCCTGCCATTGAGCTCGGCAGGGCTGCAGTC
Organism: Alfaro cultratus; assembly: GCA_903066825.1. NCBI lineage: Eukaryota > Metazoa > Chordata > Actinopteri > Cyprinodontiformes > Poeciliidae > Alfaro > Alfaro cultratus. The sequence continues at coordinate 28,786 of CAEFZX010024842.1, read as the reverse complement.
TTTGGCGCTGGATTTTTGATTGCCCACACGTGTTAATTTATTCCTTAATCTTCTGCAAACACATAGAGAAGCACCCAAGTGTGCAGCCCGACAGAAGCCATGACACATCACCACATGGTCAGGTAGCATTTTGTAAATATAGCACAAACCTATTCCAAGAGACATAAAGTTCTCTCGTAATGGGAATGTTGTAAGTTAAGGTAAAGCTACCTGTTTTGGGCATTGATTAACATATCCTGTAGTTAAATCTTTGTCTGTTAGAGCATGTTTTGCAAAAATAAGATAATCCGCAGGGCTTAAAGCTCATGTTTCTACTGCTGGGTGTGATGTCTGTAACAAAGTTTTTAGCTTCCTCACCAGGTGAAGGCTGTCAGCTTTCTGAGTTTGCCTCATCCGGCTCTTCTGTGCAGCAATCCGGTTCTTTTCTCTCCTCATCACTTTCTTCACGTCATCCGAGGAGCTCTGGCAAAAACACAACCACCTTTCAGTCGATGCGACGCATACAAGGGTAATACCACCCAAAAGTTTCCATCTATCACTGGTGGGTACAAATTGGAGTGTTATGTATGCTAACGGCAGTTTGACAGGAGACTGGGTTTGCATAGAGCCTAATATGAAGGGTAGGGTCAGGGAGTGGCTGAGTCTTCGGTTAGGTGTAACGCACACCCTGTTTCATGTCTAACGCTCTTGGTATCACAATAACTAATCCATCTCTAAATGCTGATTCAGTTGTACATCAAAGAGATAACAACTCTCTCTTTGTTTGTCTAGTAATGTAGCCTGAAAGCCACCAGACACTCCCATATGAATTGCCATGATGACCAAAGGCAGAAGGATGATAGTCATATAAATGCTTTTTCCTGGCAGCTTTTAGATCATTCACAGTTTTGAGAATTGCAAAAACAAAAAAAAGGAGAAGAAGAAGAAGAAAAAGAAAAAAAAAAAAACAAGGATTCCCGCAGCTTGGGCAAGTGATGAATTGTGCAATTCAAAAAAGCCTACACTTGATGCGAGTCATGCCTCCAGCCCATGTGTGCAAGTGAAACACCCTGACAAGCTGTGAAAAAAAGAGCTACCAAAGACAGGAGCCTCGATGGCCACAAAGTGTGCATGAAACACAGAGAGCGATCTAAGAGACAGATGTTTGATTTATATGTGTACTCTTTCAGTAAAACTATTTGGAGATTATCTGAAAAGGTGAACAAAAAAATTTAAAAAATGACACACTTACCGGTCTGCTTCCAGGTGATGGGGACTTGTAGCTTGCGTCGTTGCTGTCAGAGCCCTGAGCCATAGCCAACCACAGCGACTGAAAACTGGTGTCTCTGTCCACTTCTGCTTTGGTTTTCTGAAAAAGTGTGTATGGGTGTGTGTGTGCCAATAAAGGAAAGTCTTTGTAGAGCTAGTTTTGAGCAGAACTTGGCTTACCGCTTAATGAGCAATGAGTCTTTTTCTTCCCTCTTTTCTTTCCCTCTCTGACACTCCTCCTCTTTCACCTTCTTTCTCGTTCTCTCTCTCTCTTTCTCTCTCGCTCTCTCTCTCTCACTCACTCACTCTCTCTGTCTCACACACACACATATACACACACTGTGAGAGTTGTATACCTAATTATCTATATCTGATGTGGCTTCTGGTAAGAATCTGGGTAAGTTGCATTAGACTGGAAGTCACATGTCTGATGGAAAGTTTGAACTCAAACTAATTGTGTAAATTCCTGAGAAATAAGTTATCACATTCATTTTAACTCATGAGTGTTAAAATGAGTTCAGGATGTCAGGAACTTTGTGTAAAATTACAAAAACAACAACAACTTAAAAACAATCAGCTTTCTACAGGAGACCAATTTTTTTTTTGTTTTGTTTTGTTTTGTTTTGTGCAGCCTTACTTTAATATCTGTAGGTAAGTATCAAACAGACATCAGGGGTATATCTTCTTCCCCTTTTTTTGGCCGTCGCATATGATGCTGCGTTTCGACTCAGTCCTCCAGGGACGCCACATCCCAAACCTCTGGCATGGGTGACTGGGCTTCGAATATCGACATGTCTAATGGTGATTTCCACATTCTGCGCCATGCCGTCTCGCTTTGCGACACACCAGCTGCAAATAAGTGGGGGCGACATCGAGACCTCGCAGCATTGAGAAATGCTAAAGGGGCTCCCCAAAAACCCACTCAGAATTCCCTTGTAGCCTTTCACTGTAAATGATGCTGCAAGTGTGGGGATTGTCTGAGAAAAATGTAAATTTGGTGGATGTTTACAGCCTTTGTGGGGGCAAAATATACTGGAAATGTATAGAATTTTGCCCTTAAATCCAAGCATTCTTTCATGTGGCGTTAATCTGAAAAATTATTGGTTCCCCCTACAGATTTATTTTGGCTTTCCTTTTTGTCATACCTAAATACTTAAGATTGTCAGACTAATTTTGATATTAGATAAAGACAACTTGAGTCCATAAGGAAAAATAATTTTATAAAAGGCTATCAAAAACACTGTGGGTCTGCGCAAACAAAGCAATTGCCCCCGAAACCTAATGGCTGGTTTTGCAACCCTTGCCAGGACATTAAAGCATTTGTGATAACTGGCAATGAGTCATTGCTGTGGAGAACCTTTGGCCCACTCTTCTTTGCAGAATCGTGACAATTCAGCCACACTGGAGGGATTTTGAGCAACAAGGTCACTCCATGGGATCTCAATCAGATTCAGATTTAGTCTTTGACTAGGCCACTTTAAAAGTTTTACTTTGGTTTATAGGAACTAAGCAGAGGTGGCTTTGGTGTGCCTGTAATTATTGTCCCCGTTGCAAAACTCAAGTGTATTTGAGCTTAAGGTTATGAAAGGATATTCTTTGTCAGGATTTCCCGGTATCGTTTATTGTTCAAGGTCTGTCGTTCTGTCAACTACATCAGTCCCCAGATGAACACTCTACCACCATCGTGTTTGACTGAAGGCATGGTCTTTTTCTTTTTCACAATGTAACAGGATGCACATCCTCCAAAAATCTCCACTGTCATCTTGTCAGACCACCAGAAGTTTTACCAAATGACTAAGGACATTTTCCAGAATGTCTGACATTTTGGAAAACATGAGACATCTATTTTTTGAGGGGGTCAGCAGCCATTTTTGCCTTAGAGTCCTCCCATAGAGGATTTATTTTTTCTTATTGTTCCTTTCTCATTGTTCAAACATGAACACTGACCTTAACTGAGGCAAGCGAAGCCTGATGTGTTTTAACGCATTCTAGGAACAATTTTCGTAAGCCAGCTACTTTTGTGAAATTTTTTCTCAATGTGATTTGTTGCCGGTTAAAAGCTTATTAATTGGTTTTAGAACAGTTTTCAGTATAATATCTGTTAATGTCTTGTTTCTGATCCTTTCTTGAATTCATTTAGACATGGGAGTGATGTGCTGCTTTTAGAGATCTTTATCCTACTTTATTTTGTCAGAGAGGTTCCTTTGTTAAATGCATTTTGTATTCACTCAGGTAAATTTTGATGTTCCTCTTTGATTAACTAAAACATTTAAGTAGTACAGCAAAGAACACAAAACACAAAATATCTGTTCTTTTCTTACTGCACCTTGAAACCTAGAGTTAGACTAATTAAAAGCCGCAGTTGCCCTTTTACTTGTTATAGGCCCTTTCTTGTTTGGCCCCCGTCACGAGAAAGCATTTGGCGGTGCAAGAACAAGATTTTCTTGTGAGAAAAAAAAAGAATCAGGACTAAAACAGCTTTGCTTGGCAGAACAGTCCTCCCACACAAAAACATGTTCCACCATCGCAGGAATTTTGAAGAGCTTGGGCAAGGGCAGACATTTCTAATACTTGGCATTTAAGGCTGTCCAACAGAGTTGAGAGTGTAAGAAAAGAAAAGAAAGGAGAAAAGCTGATTTGTCCAGCTTTGTGGTAACCAGGAGAGAAGCACAACATGGTTTAATACTAACTAAAATGTGTTTGCTTCTAGAATATTCAGAGAAACCTACTTACTGAAGAACTTTGTATGTACACACTCTTGTAATATGATGTGTGTGCAATCATTCCCATTCTTCTAATACGCAAACTTCAGCAATGAACTGCTCTCTCAAGTAGATCTTTCTGAAAAACACTTGCTAAGGAAGCATTTTAAGCACCCTGATAAGTGGTCAGTGTTTCTTGGAAGTAGCTGAAGGGAGGTTTCTTTTAAGCTTCTGATTTGGGAAAATAATCATTGAAACACTTCTGAGCGTAAAAATATCAACACTGCTTTTATCATGTATGAAGTATTTACTCATACATGAATGACATTTATGACTCGCCGTGTTCAACGTGTGAAGTCCAGACAGTGACAGTGTCTATTGCTACTGTTTTCGCTTTCACAAGCCCGGTGTGCAGTAAAAGAGTAATATGAAGGTGAAATGTTGGATAATTAAAGTGCCTTAAAACCTTATTTTACATCATGAAGTTTTACACATTTGATCATGTTGTAAAATCAGGGTTTTGTGAATTTTAATGAGATGCTATTTGAAAAGTCAATATGAAGGGTTGCTAGTAAACAGGCTCCATCTGTAATCCAATCTTAGTATGTATTTACCTGTGTTGTGAAAAAGTCAGAGGTTTGTTAGAGAACATTAGTGAACAAAAAAACAGGAGATAGGTCAGGGATTAAATTGCAAAGACAATTAAAATAAGGTTAGTTTACAAAACCTCATAGAGTCATATTGTGTCATCTTAAAATGGAGAGGGTATGGCACAGCTAAACCCACCATGCCATGACAAGGCCAGGAGAGGATTCATCAGTGAAGCAGCCAACAGGCTATAATAGCTTTGAAGAAACTGAACACAGCCAAACCACACAGTTGTCCTGTTAGCCGAACTGCTAACAAGACAAGTATTAGTCATGCACTGCACAAATCTGACCTTTATGGAATGGTGGTAGCACCGTGCTGAGAAAATATATTAATTCTGCAGGGATACAGAGAAACTGAATTAATTGATAAATTATATTATTCTGATTTAATTGATATGAAGTTATATTAATGTCTCAGTCTGACCCAGTCGGATCAAATCTAAAAAAAAACAAAACAATGCAGACATATTAATGCCACAAAACGAATTTAATTTTATAAAGACGATTATGAAATGGTCTTCATAAAAGGCGAATTAAAGGTAATTTGAAACTGAACAGAATTAAAGTTTCTCCAGCTTGATGGAGTGTATGGTATTCTCCAGAAGGAGGCGGTGTTGGACAAGAATCCCACCTGCTATTTTGAAGGATTTTGATGAAACAAGAAGGAAGAATGAGTGTTAAGGCAGTTTAAGATGCACAGATGTAAATAAGGATTTGACAGTAGTTCATTAACGAGTATAAAAAAGACTGGGTCTCACTGTGTTGCTAAGGCTGAACTGCAGCATCTATTCACAGGGGCGATCCCACTACTGAGCAGTACGGGGGATTTGACCTGCTCCGTTCCCGACCTGGGCCGGTTCACCCCTCCTTAGAAGACCTGGTGGTCCAAGGCTCCCCCAGGATCACCATATCTATACTGAACTTAGCTTGGACCCCCGCTCAACATAGTCCACTGCAGCTCAGAGCAATCCTCCAGCCTCAGCCTCCAGGTAGCTTGGATTACAGGTGAGAGCCACCTCACCCGGCGACAATCAGCTGCTCCTGACAAGAACCTGACCAGGAGAGACGAGATGCTAGCAGGAGATGTAAGAGAGGGACACTGAGTGGCACAGTAGCAAACTACATGCGCACAAGTTTTAAAGTTTTTGGCTTAAGTGTTGTTCAAAAACATTTTCAAGCTTTCTTGAGGTCTTCTTTGTGAATATTCAAGCATCCAGGGTGACTCAACCTCTTTTCCACAAAATTTGGCAGTGTAAGGTTGGCGTGGCAGGATGGATGAAATAATGGATTTGTCATTAGACAGACTGGTTTCTACAAATTTTCAGTCTTTTCTTCTTAACCGTTTCAAGTGGACTTATTACTGACCTGTGAATCATTGAATATGAAAAGACAGCAGCTAAATCTTCACAGATCAAATTTATTTCCAGAACAGAAAACCTGCAAGAATATTGATACATTTTTAGGTACTGGTTGTCGTGTTTTTAGCTGAAACCATATAGATACTTAAGCTTAATTCACCGAAGGATAATTATTTGCTTGGTGTCTGCTGCTAAAGCTAAAAACTTAACATTTTAATTCTGAATATTTGGTGGTCCTCTTGAAGTCATCTTGAAATGACAGATAACAGAGAAGAAGCTGCAAAATGTAGAAAACAGATTCTCTAAAACAGGTCCATCTATCCATTCATCTATCCTGTCAGGCGTAATCCTTTCAGTTTTTAGGAAAATATGTAGAGTCACTTTGGACGGTTAAGTATTCACAATAAAAGCAACACTTTAAAAGAAAATCTGACTCATTAAACTTTATCACATGCAGTAATATATTCCACCACTTGGTGTCTCTCTCTTACATCTCCTGCTAGCATCTCGTCTCTCCTGGTCAGGTTCTTGTCAGGAGCAGCTGATTGTCGCCGGGTGAGGTGGCTCTCACCTGTAATCCAAGCTACCTGGAGGCTGAGGCTGGAGGATTGCNTGAGCGGGGGTCCAAGCTAAGTTCAGTATAGATATGGTGATCCTGGGGGAGCCTTGGACCACCAGGTCTTCTAAGGAGGGGTGAACCGGCCCAGGTCGGGAACGGAGCAGGTCAAATCCCCCGTACTGCTCAGTAGTGGGATCGCCCCTGTGAATAGAAGCTGCAGTTCAGCCTGAGCAACACAGTGAGACCCAGTCTTTTTATACTCAGCAATACACTAGTGTCACCCAAACATTTACATTTTTCCATCACACAGCTGCTATAACACTCATTCTAGCTTCTTGTTTCATCAAAATCCTTCAAAATAGCAGGTGGGATTCTTGTCCAACACCGCCTCCTTCTGGGGAAAACCAGAAACTACATCAACACTGTGCAACTTAAAACCTTGAGACATTCTGGTATGTTCAACAGATAAAGTCAACTCAGTAAACAACGAGGAAGCAGATATGTGTTCATTCAATTGTCGCACTTCAGCAGAAGTAATTTAAAGTTTCAGGGGTTGCAGGTTTGTGATACTGAACAAAAGCGTATAGTGTCTCTTAGACCGCGTATTGGAGGCGGTCTAACACCGCCTCCTGTCTAACACCAGGAGGCGGTGTTAGACAAGAATCCTCACTGCATTTTGAAGAATTTCGATGGAACAAGAAGGAAGAATGAGTGTTAAGGCAGCTTTAAGATGCACATATGTAAATAAGGGTTTGACAGTAGTTTATTAATGTGTATAAAAAGTTTGGGTCTCACTGTGTCGCTCAGGCTGAACTGCAGCATCTATTCACAGGGGCGATCCCACTACTGAGCAGTATGGGGGATTTGACCTGCTCCGTTCCCGACCTGGGCCGGTTCACCCCTCCTTAGAAGACCTGGTGGTCCAAGGCTCCCCCAGGATCACCATATCTATACTGAACTTAGCTTGGACCCCCGCTCANAGCAATCCTCCAGCCTCAGCCTCCAGGTAGCTTGGATTACAGGTGAGAGCCACCTCACCCGGCGACAATCAGCTGCTCCTGACAAGAACCTGACCAGGAGAGATGAGATGCTAGCTGGAGAGACAAGAGAGGGACACCAAGAGGCTGAGAAGTGAATTTCACGTGAAAAGTTTAAAGCGTGCTTTAGGTTTAAAGTTTTCTAGAGGTCTTTTATTGTATTCAACACTCTGGAGTGACTATTCTTCTTTTTCACCAAAACTGATTGGACAAGGCATTTTAGAGAACCAAATGATGAACGGATGGATTGTTTTGTCTTTATACAGACTGGTTCCTACAAATGTTGGATCCTTTCTTTATTGTCAACAATTTCAAGAGGAGTTAATACTGACCCATGAATCATGAATCATTAAACATAAAACGGCAACCAAGTCTTTTTATAATGTTTCAGAATCTTTTCAATGTTGAATAATCTGGAGCATTAGAAGGAAGTGGCAAGAAATGATTGTGCCTCCTAATATTAAGCAACAGTGCAATAGTTGTAGAGCTTTAGCTACAGGACAAGTTCCTGTACAGCCTTGCAAACATACACTAACACCTGTAACTTTTTGAAAGCTGCAAGATGTGTAAAGTGATGTTGTTTTCTGTGAATTAAAGTCATGACATTAACCAATTAAATAAATGTCAAGCAAAATATGTTCATGTAAAGAAAGAACATCTAACTTTTCTTGACTTGTAGTCGTTTTAGCTTTAATCTTGTGTTTTTTTCAGTACAATTCAATATTCTAGACAAAACAAGTGAAAATACCTTTCAGACACATCTGTGAAAGGCTTTGAAAAATCCATAGATTCATAAATAAAGTGTTATCTTTATATCTCACCACAATGTGGCTCGCCAACTTTAAATGTACTTTTCTGAGTTTTGCATAAGAAACAACTGAGTTGCAGCATGTTTTGCAATCTGTGACACAGTGTGGAGGGGAGGATTTGAAAGGTTACAGTGATGAGGGTCAGAGAGGAGGATGTGAAGGGTCCTGGCACCATGCTACGGTCTACCAGAGAGACTGCATTGTTCTCTGACCTAAATTTTATGACGTGGAACTGCAAGGAAAACGGTCAGACTGAATGGGACGCTGTGCAGCAGAGTCTTCACCCTCGATGGGCAGACTGTGACTTCATCCAACTGTCAGAAAGTTTTAGTACTGAAGTGTTTCTCAGAAAGAATAAAAACAGAAAACACTAAGCGTCACCTCATTTCCCCCTAAGTGTTACAGTAAAATGTTTCCAGAACCGTTCAAAATAAGTTAGTTGGCACAAATGCTTGTCCTGCTCTGACTTTACTAAAGTTCCTTGGGGTTTATCGCAAGTTTTTTTGTTTTTTTTTCCAAATCATGTAACATTAACTAATCATTAAAACACATGATGCAGCCTTGTGGTCATTCACATAACAAATAAAACAAAACATGCATTTGAAATTTAGAATAATTTAGCTTTAAGGATTAAAACAACAACCAGGATGTTGGTTCATTTACAATATTCAGGCTAGAAATAACAGAAGTGGCATCAGGACACAGGGGCACTAGATCAGTGTATCATCAGGATAACAAGATATTATCCAAGGGAAGCACATACGGTGCGAATGAAAAACTCTGGAACCAACAGGATCAGTTTTCCAGTTTCCCATAGAAACCGCTGAAGAACATTGCCCTGTTACATAAAAAACAAATTTTTAATGTTTATTTTATTATTATTTAGATTTTTTTTTTTAAATTAGGCTTTATGATAGGTGGTTGGATCATATACATATTTAAAACAAAAGGAGCAATCTATTGAATTTATTAGTGAGACTGGTCCTTGCAATTAGGGTAATTAATGGTCAAAGAGAGTCTGAAACTTCCTTTAAAAATTACAATTTAGCTGTTTAATTTATATTTTTATTAAAACAGAGAGCTCCTGCATGTCCCTATTTTTCTTAGCTGTCTTGGCCTTCATGCCTGTCCATTATATACTAGCAAAATTTCAACCAGAAAAGGGACTTTCAGTCAAAGTATTTTTAGACTCATCAGCATCTCAAAAACATCCACATTCCACCAGCACATTTCTAGGCCTCACATCCTTATTCCATTCACTGCCTTGAAGCTCGTCTCAGTGTGAAGAGGCGGAAAGTGGGTGGAGCAGATAAATCTCATTCTGTTTTTCATCAAGCTGACTTCATTCTTCACAGCCCTTTTGATGAGACAGGGGATCAAACCGGGGTGCAGAGTGGGGTAGAGATTTACAGCTGAGAGAAGTGTGCAGGCTATTACAGCTCAGCGCCCTGCTAATGAACAATCACACTGAGTGGAATCTGTGGATCTCATCAATCCAGGGTCACTTTATGAAAGATGACTACACTCCAACCCTGTCATATTAAAGGACGGCAAGATTCCTGGTCAGAATTTATTTTAGATTATTTTTGTGTTTTGTGAAGCGCTACTCAAAGTCTTGATACATTTTTATTTTCTAAATTTCTCCCAGTGATCTCTGAATCAAGATCTATTTAAGAGAGGAAAAGCGAGTCTGGTTCCTTGTCGGCAAAATATGAAGAAACATTTAGAAGGTGGCACTCCAGTTATCATCTCAGAGACTAAAACTGAGCCATTTGGCCAACGTTCAACAATCCTGCATGTGGAGGAAAAGCAGCACTATACGCCACCCCGAACACAACACTGATGAAAATGGTGCTGGAAGCATTATGAACAATGGTGGAGCTGACTGAAGGGAAAGGATGGAAGAAAACCAGCCAGAGGCTCGAAAACACTTGACTCTGGGACAGAGGTTCACATAACAGCAAAACGATAACCACTCACACACAGCCTAAGCTACAATGGAAATATTAGATCAAACACAATATGCTAAAATCCCCTCATCAAATCTCCGGCCTAAATCCAACTGTCTATAGCAAGACTTGAAAATTAATTTCCGGATACTCTGCATCTAAATCTGATGAGCCTTGAGCAGTTTTTGCAACAAAATATGGGAAAATAAAATTATTTTGAAGTGCAAAGCTGATAGAGACACAGTCCAAAAGCTCTGCTGTGATTGCTGCAGAATGTGTTACTGGAAAAAAATTGATTCACTGGGATGATTAAATGCATGGAACACTTTTAAAAAGATCATTTGTAAAAGCAGACTGTATTTTCTGCATTACATCAGATTTTGTCCACTACTTTGTGTTAAAATCCCAACAAGCAGAATATGGTGAGGTAAAAACATTCAAGACAACCTGCTTTTGGGAATGCAGCTCACCATCCTACTCCATTCATTGACCCTCAAGGTATTGACATGCAGGCAGCAGCTGTTTCCTGGTGATGCTTGTGATTATTGTGTGTTGTCATCAGGTTTGTGGTGTCTCGTGGGAGAGTAGAGATGAGGACTGTAATTAGCGTCGCGGCGAGGCCAGTGGCTCACCAAGCGTTCCTTTGGCTCCGCTGGAAACCTCTGGGGACACCGAGGCGCGTGGCAAACCTGTAGGGTCCTACCTGTGGCTGAGAGGGGTGATTAGTTACGTTTAAAGCTCAAGAAACTGCGTAATTGGTAAACCAGTTAATGATAAATGTGCAGCACTCTAAATGAGGCATTTCACAGTGGAAGAGATGGTTTCATCTCGGTTATTAGGACTGAATACTATTCAAAAGGGATATTTTCATTGGATGAAATATAATGGGTTGTCCTTCTGTTTAAAATATTAAAGGTGAGGAATTAGGCACTATGTTCAGGTAGGAAAAAATAAATAAAAGAGAAAAGGCAATTGGTGGCTTTTGGAGATATCAAACAACAGCAGTTAAATAATACTGAATAATAATGCTTGAATAACCAAACAACAGTTATTTTACTGTTTTTTTGTATATTTTACAACTCATATGTACATTTCCTTACCTTCTATGTATTTACATTCACAGTGACATTAGCTTGTTTTGTTTTTTTTAATGTTTTTATTTATGTATGTATGAATAAGAACTTGAAAAGGAACCTCTGCAATTTGTTTAAGTATGACGATTATTAATTTTTTGCAGCCAAATTAAAAACAAAAGAGTTCGAACATTGTTTAACAGCTGTGACTCCATCATTTTTCCACAGTTTGTAGGAAGATTTACATTTTTTATGTAATTTGTTATGTTTATATAAAAAATCCTAATAAGTTAATGTTATTCCTTGGGGGTGATGATGGTTCTTCATCTTCAATTTCACTTTTTTTTCCATTGTAAAGCATATAAACCGAAGAATATAGGAGGAAGAAGAAAAATAATAACAGATATGTTCATCTCTTGAAATTCAGCATGAGCATATTTTCCCTCGCATTGCCGGTGTTGTTTGTCAACTGCCTCAGCTGTTTATTGATCAGTCATCAGGCCCACCTGTGTATCAATCCATCAATCATTTCTCCAGCATAAATACATCTCTATTTAGTCAAGTATTTGTCAGATCTTCTGTCATGGTCAGCCTGCACCCAAGCTGTTTATTTATCTCCATTAAGCAGGAAGTGAAGTAAATGAAGGCAATGTTATTAATTTAATTATTATTAGCAGTAGCAGTAGTAGTAGTAAAACTCAAATATAAATCTCATTATTACTATTATCTGAACACTTTCACTCTGTTACCAACATATTCTTCTTGTTTTGTGTGTGTGTCTTTGATGTGTGTGTGTGTGTTTTAGAGTCAGCGTGCGGTGGTGTGTGCAGGCGTACGACGGCCTCCTGTGCTCCATCTGCGCCGACTGCTGATGAGCAAAGCCATGAAATAGATCCAGCTGGAGATGTGCAGAGGAGCCCGGAGTCTCGTGGGAAATCATCCGTACCTCCCCACGACCCCAGAGAGCTATCAATAAGTGGGTAATTGAATTTTAAGCACAAACAGTGCCGTCAAAAGAGGCGTTGTCGTGCTTCTGTAAGCGTGTGGATGTGTGTGTGAAGGGGGATGTTTAGCTGTGTGAACATGGTGATGCTGTCATCTCTCTCTGAGGGGCTTTGCACAGGAAAGGATAAATGTTTAATCCATTAAATGACAATTGTGGCCCGTAAAGGCGCAGAGTGGCTGGTGGAAAGAGGTGAGACGACTGAACTGCCCCTTACCTGGGTGAATCTTCTCATCCCGCTGATTAAACCTCAAACACACACAGGCTAAATGGGTTGCTTGAGGGGGGATCATCCACCACTACAAATGTGTGAGGTTGTTGTTGTGTTGTGCAAAAAGCATCAAAACAGGTGAAGCTTTTTTGCTGCAGCAGCAGCAGCATCGTCCTCTACAGTTATTACTTCTTCTTTTTTTAACAAATGTCCTCAGTTAGTAAATATTCTATTGCAATCTGTGGAACTGCAGCATTTTCTGATGTATCCTTCGTAAACCATGACTTCCTTAGTATTCAGGATCAAAATATGATGTGACACAGAATCTTGTTTCCCTTAGCAACTCTTCAAAATGGGAAAGACAATAGTACATATGTTTAAAGTAAGGCAAATGTGTCTAGATTATAAAACGTCAGAAAATAGATTCAATTTTTTTTTTTACTGATCTTAATTTGCCCAAATGAAGTCAGAGCAATAATTGAAAAGTTCTAAACAACTGGAAGATGGACAAACAAGGCTGGAAAAGGAGTGAAGTTTTTCACATCACATAGTTAGGATGGGAAGAGAGGCTAAAACAAGTCAACAAATGACTTCCTCAATTTATTATTTTTTCACGCCCTTTATCTAAAGAAGTACTAAATTTAATTTTAGTATTTCCGGATGGGGAATTACTGGAAGATTTTTATTGCCTTTCACATTAAGCTTGTTGGATCAGATAGTCACTTTTCTCCTAAAACTGGACAAGCAAATTGTTTTTGTTGGTTTTTTTTTTTGGTTTTTCTTTAAGTTACTTTTGGTAATAGTGCTTCTAAACAAGATGTAATGAAGAAAATTGGAACTATAACTGGCAAAAACATTCTTGTTGTTTAATGTTTTATTTAATTTAAATCCGCATAAGAGGCATTTTAGACACTTTAAGAGTCATCTAAACCTTTAAAAGATTAAAAAATGGAGCAGAACAACACATTGCATTACATAATTTTGCGCATAAAAGATATCAAGATGTTTGACATCTCTAGCCAAAGAAGGAAATTAGTTCAAAATCTGGCAGCTGCAGCAAGGTTACTGTGACACAGAGTTCACTAAACAGAGTTTGTCAGTGTGATCGTTAGGTTGCACTCATGATCCAAAACGAGTTTGCTAGCTGAGGTTTTCTCATGCTGCTCGCACAATGGCCCGTACGTGGGAGCTGCCTGGTGGCATTGCTTAATTAGGCGAAGAGTTGATTCATTTGCACTAATTGACAGCTAATTAAAGGAGTGAGGGTACATCGGATTGACGTCCCTGTGAGCGGCACTTTGACCGCAGGGGATGTTACGGAGAGGGAATTATGAAATGTTGAACCTTCTGAGCACCACCTGCCGTCAGAAGTGGCCCCGAACATATGGGCTGCTCTGTGTGTGTTTGAGTGTGTGATTAGTTAAACGGGCTCATCTTGCAGTGCTGAAATGCAGCCTGTTGAGCCCAGCTGCCTGTACTACAAGCATTTCATTTACACCTAGAAATAAGAAAGTATCTGAACAAATCTAAAAGATGTTGCTGAAAATCTTTTGGAACCAGAGCTTAATAGCAAGGAGAAATCAACACTAATGTTGCGGTTAGATATGACCCTAATTAGGTGTGCCCTCTGACCCCTGGTGGACATGAAACATCTGTCAATTTAACGCTTTTTAATCTTTTTAGCAAAATGTTTACAAAAAATTTATGAAAAGCTACATGGTTGGTGGCATATCCAACAGAAACTACAAGTTAAGTTTAAGAAACTGTCATATTTTGTTGTAAAAGCAGGAGTCAGTAACCTTACCAGACATTAGAGACATTTTTGCCTTCAGTCCAGCTAAACAATACCAAAGCAATATAAATTTTTTATGCATAAAAGCCTGATATAGAAAATGTGTTTATATTTGTTTATATTTTTAAATAACGGCAAAAAAATATATTTAAGATTTTAGATTAAATTAATTTTTTAATTGGACATTCAAGTCTCATGGAAAAAGTTTAAAAAATACATATTGTCACACTACGTCATTAAAAAAGAATATTACTTACACTATTAGTGTGTACTTTATGCAAATATAATATATGGTATTATGACAGAAGATTAATTGCAAAATCTAGCATTTCTTTTATTACTTTTACATTTACACCAGGAATGGCACGATGTTCAATCCTATAAAAATGTCTGTGGAGTATTAAAATCTGGATTTTTGGAAGGAAACAAGCCAATTTAAACAAACTCCACTAATTCTGGTTGAAAATCAAATCTGTTTGGAGGAAAGATAAAATGTTTGTCTGTTTACTTCCACAACAAATGGGTAAGTTTTCAGTTCTGTCGTGTTTTTTCTCACGATCAGATGATGGATTCATCAGACCTCTGTTAGACTTTCAGTGGTTACGATGACTTTCTCCCTGACATATCCATTGGGTCTCTGGGTCTTTTTGAGGACAATCGTCTGACGCTTTCACATAATAGCTGTATGGATACAGTGATTAAATTACACACAGATATGTACAAATATCATATCTGAAGGCAGTTGGTTGTTCTGGGGTAGAAAAGTAAGAGTTAGAATACAAACTCATGCCACACGCAATTTTTTATTTTTGTAAAATATTTGCCATTATCTTTCCATTTCTCATTTCTGAACTACTTTGTCAGTGTTTCACATTAAATTATGCTATGCTGCAATACATTGGTGTTTATTGCTATGTCATGAAGAAATGTGAAAAGGTTCAGTAAGGTTGTTGCAAGGCACCATTACAAATATATCTGGAATACAGCGTTTTTCTCTTTGTGCAGCCAAATGTCTCTGGGGGGAATATGCTAAAAAAATTTGACACAAGTTATGGTAGAATATGACTCTTTATAATGCTGCTTATTTTAGAAATGCCTGCAGGATGTTAGCAAACACTGACTGGAGTCTAACATCCAAATGCTAAATGGCCTCAATGAGCTTTCAGAGGCACCTTGACCCCTGTCCCCTCATCTGGGACCACGCTCTCTACAGGGGACCAGGAATAGGCTGTCTTCGTGTCTGCTGGTGCTGTCCATGTGACACAAGAAAGGACAATTAGGGGCTTATTAGGGTCTTGGGGAGATATACCTCACGGGGCTTCTGTTCGCCGACTTGGCCCCAACTCCAAGCCACTGCCATAGTTCAAAAACAGTCAGGGGTATTGTCTCACCTAATTACGTTGAAACCAGGGGCCCCTTCTCCTGTTGTTACAGCCATGCCTGTCCACTTCCCCTGTCCTGCCAAAGTGCTAGTCCCTGTCCACTGCGGAAGGGTGCTAATTAGACAAGAAACAGGCTGAGTAATTATGTCAATTCCTGTTAGGAGCTGCCCTGGTGAGGAATATTAGTTTTGGCAAGAAAGCTTTGCCATTACAGGGCCTGTCTCCCACATTTTCAGTATTTTTTTTTTCTGATTATTGAAACAACACATGTGCAAAAGCAACAGGGGAGAAAATCCCAGACAAACTTCCGAGCAGAAATAGAGACCACAGAATGGCATTAGCATGAAGTTATTGCCCTAATTAATGCTTTGCGCCCACAAAGCGAACAGTGAATAACCGATGGCGCATTGTTCGGACTGTGAGAGCTTTCTGTTTCCTCGCCCCAATAGGTTGTTTTGATCAACGGCTGTTTGGTGACCCGGCTCGTCTTTCTAAAGGCCAAGCTCAGGAAAAATGGCAATTAGCTAGATTAGAAGGGCCATTTCTGGAGTCATTACAAAGATAAATATAGAACAAAGAGACAAAGCTAAAGATGGTTCAGAAACTGCCAGTACAAACTCAGACCAAACCTTTGGACCAAAGGCAGAAAAGGTTCTAAACCTCTCACTAATAAAACTACAAGTATATGAAAGCAAGAGGGAACACCTTTCCTCCAAAATGATCATTATCATTGATGGTATAAATCACATTTTGGAAGAGTCTAATGCATATGCTTCACATTTGAATTGAAATCTATTGTTCAGATTCAGGTAACCCCTCTGTTCCTCTGTCATATGAAATCATCATCATGTTGAAATATGAACATGGCATATTCCTCTGGTCTTCTTGCAATGATCCACTGCATTATCTTTTTTGCTGTGAACATACTTTCTGGAACAGTTCATCAGTCCATTACACATTTTCCCACAAGGTTTTGTGTAACACAACCTTGATATATTCTTCAAAAAATGTTGCTGTTTTCCTCTCAGGCCAGTCCCTCCCTTTTAAAATAGGAACCACAAAACCTTAACTGCACTTCAAACGATGGTGTTATTACCAAGAGAACATTCTTAATGGCCGGATTAGTGTTCACAGGTTCATCAACCTGATATAACAGACACATAAACTGTGGCCCAAACTAAGCACAATGCTGTTTTATTCATCTGTCTGTCTGTTCGATCATCTGTCCATCCATGTATTGTACTTCACTTATCTGAGATTGGGTCCAGGAGGAAACCCCTTTCCTCCCTCTCTCCAGCCACATCCTCCATCTTATTCTGAGGGATCCCAAGGCAAGCTACATGGGACAAATAGTGAGTTCTGGGTATTCCCTGGAGTCTCCTCCCAGTGAGATGTTCCCGGAAAACCTCCATAGGGAGGAGACCAGGCAGCATCCTGACCTGATGCTCAAACCACCTCAACTGACTCCCGTCGATGCCGAGAAGTAGCAGCTCTACTTTGAGCCTCCCTGGATGGCTCAGGTCTTCACCCTAACCCACCCACCAAGGGCAGCTCATATCCTTTCTTATTAACATGAATACAAAACATAGATAAAGTATTTTCAATTATCTTCAATACAGCCAATTTTAAACCTAGTTAAGAAATGTAATGAACACACTTCATACCCTTTGTTAAAACTTAAACAAGCACGGTTCCAGGGAGTTTTTCTATGTTTACATGATGGAAAATTTTATATTTGCTCTTGTTCAAATAAATGGCATAAATAATTTCCTAAAGAGTGTGCAAACACAGTTATACAAACCTCAATACATGTTTTTGTGAAACATGTATGTAGGCTTTCATACATGTCGTTAGATGTGGGGATATGTGGGGACCCTCACATACTTATGAGGATTGTCTGCATAATCAAGTCTGACCATGATGACAATATTGTCATTTTACGTGGCTCTCATGGAACAAAACCCTACGTTGAACCTATTCATTGTATCACCCAGTCCTAAGTCAAGTTTTCTTGAAAAGTAAGTTTTCTTGTGTAGCAAATGGTCAGCAGCAATGCTAAGCAGGCCCAATGCACCACAGTCTGTCACATAGAACTCTGAAACCTAAGGAGCTGGGAATCATTTTATTGTTTCTAATCCCATTTATTTATTTATTTATTATATCAGAGACTTTTTTTCCTCTTTCTTCTGTTTTTAAAATAAAACCTTTCACAAAAAAGTCACATTTTGACCTCTTAAAAGCTCAGTCCATTATATTTATGGTCTCACAGGAAAAAATGGCGCGCAGAAAACACATTTGACAATCGACTTTCTCGGGCTGAAGCCAAATCTCCTGCTCGTGTCTGAATCTGTTGTGGTGCCTTTCCTCTCGTGGCAGCCCGACGGGTACCCGCGGGGTACTCCCGTGGGAGCCTCCCATTTACTTATTTATTCATCGCCACACATGTCCCAGTGATGCCGCTTCCTTCCAGCGCGTCTCCTCATCTCCATAAAACTCTCCTGCGCGCAATTGTCTGTCCAGATGTCCGAAAGCGTGCCGCAAATTATCTCCAAACGACTGAAATTCCCGCATTAATTGAATAATAGCTCATTAGACAAGATTAGGCTTGAAGAAAAAGGGGTGAAGGAACGAGAGTATTTCCACTTTATTTCACAATCAAGTGCTTCACTTATTTCTTCCATAACTGACTGAGGTTCTCCTTTGACGTCCTCCTTTGCTCTCACTTTCCAAATTGGATTAAATCACTCAATCTGTAACCTTTTAGTGTGTATCAGCTTTATTTTATTTAATGTATCTAAAGGTAGCAGCAGTGCGCCCAGAGGGCGTGGAGGGGGTGGAGGATAAATCTGTTGTCGTTTGCTTTCGTTGTTGATCTCATATTTAATTACCGCCGTGTTGTGTCCTAAATACGCCGAACTGGGACAACTTTATTATGTGACCCGTCGAATGATAATAATAAACTAATCAACAGATGCGCAGATTGCGGCCACAAAGACAAAACGTTTAGTGCGCAGACCTAATTAGAATATGCAAATCACAGCGGGGCTTTGGGAAGAAAGCTGGACCCTGCGTTCAGCTTAGGTTTGCTTCAGTAAGCTGAAATGTTTTGTCTGGCGCGATTTTGTTGTTTTCCTTTACATTCGCAAGTGCAAATGTTGGCATTCTAGACTTTTATTTGCAGAATGTCTTCTGTTTAATGCTAATTTTCTCTCTCACTCACGAGTAATTTACTGTAAGCAGCATTGGTGTCGTTTCCGTTAAATTCTTTTCTAACGGCTCTATTTTTAGCATCTAAGACCAATAATGTCAATAACAGCACAATAATGATGATGTTGCTAAATTTTCCTTTTATTTTTATGTAATGAAGAAAAAATATATAAAGAAGTTTAGAGGGACAGTTTAGATTTTGAAAATACAATGAAGTTAAAAATCTAATAATGAATTAAAATTATAGCTATATATGACATAGGGCACGTTACAATACGTTCTAATAAATACAGCATCAATAATATTTTTCTTTATGTATCCTAACAACTTCATGATTAAAAAATAAATGTACATCTTCTTATTCTCTGTTAATTGCCAGTGATTTCTCCCATAAGGCTTCACGGATCTGACAGAAACTTCAGTAAATTCCCCCCTCTTGTGATTGGCTGCCGCCTGTTGCCCGTTGAATAAAAAGCGCAGCGCGGATGAGCACAGGCATAAAAAAAACCCCATCACATTGTTGCATACCATCGATCAGGAGTATTTTAGCTGGAGAGAGAAGGCCAACAGCATGACTGGTAAGGAGGGAGCTGTGCTTTCAGACACAGAGAATAAACAGAAAACAGCTTCACAGAACGTCCTAAACCAGGGGGACTCCAAGCATCAGCCTCCGGTCTGGAAGATGGCCCCCACTGTGCAGCGGCGCACCGGCTTTGGCATCCAGGAGCTGCTCGGCCTCAACAAGGAACCTCCGGCGACCACACCACGGCGGCCCCTGGAGACTCTGCCGCACAGAGCGCACGTCCTGGCCGCCAGGTCGGCCCTCGGACACGCAGGGCTCGGAGTCGGCATGGGTTTCCTGGGCCCGGAGAGTATACACACGTTTTACAGTCAACCTGCTTTTCTGGAGGTGCTGTCAGAGGCGCAAAATGTGCACCTGCAGCCACTGCACAGGGCGCCGCAGATGGACCCCCAAGTGGAGGCTCAACACTCCGGTGCCAGCTCCGGTGAGTGTCTCGGTCCAGATAAAAGTATTCCTTACATTTCTGACGCATAATTTTAAAGACACAAGAGAAACGCAGAAATTAAGCATTTAATTTTTTTTTGTCTTATTAAAAGTGTAAAATGTTTTTTATAGATTTTATTTGAAATGGGAATTATAAAATTCCCCGGAAATGGGGGTCTATCTTTTCTTTTCCAGAATTATTCGATTTTAGCACTTTCATTTTTGAACGAACCTGCGCACAAATGTAGAAATGCACAGCGTTATGCCGTTGTAGGTAAATCAGACGATTTAATCAGGATTAACAATAGTTGTAATTGTTTTTTGTTGTTTTTTTAACGACAGATATGCTTATATATTGCCTGTAATGATTTTATGACATTTGATCACAGATTCAGATGACTTGAGTTCCTCCGGTGATCCGAAATTCTCCACTTCATCGATGTGTCAAAGCAAGAAGAGAAAGAAAAGAAGACACAGGTAAATATTAATTCTTTATTTATTTTGTTTATTTAATATATTTAAAACGTTTTATATATTTTATCTTCAATTTATTCTATGATAGACTCTGATCATGTTTGAAGTTTAGTTAAATATTATTGTCAATTATTATTATTATTATTATTATTATTATTATTATTATTGTTGTTGTTGTTGTTGTAGCTGGTTTCATTTTTATATTTTATATTTTGTTTCTTTTAATTGATTTTATACACTGCCAATAAATTAGAGTACATGTGAGGAGACCCTTTTGGATTCAGCAGCACTGGGGTCTTTTTTTTAAAAAAAAAAAAGAAAAGAAAGAAAATGCATTTAAAAATAGATATATCAAAATTTTCATCATTTTATGCATTGTTCCTTTTAAATCTAAACAGGGGTCAAGTAAAATAACGAATATATAAAACTGAAGCGAGTAAAAAATGACATGTATCAAAGAATTTTGAGTGAAGTCATATTTTAAGAAGTAGCCTATTGAAGTATAATGAAAAATAAACTAAAAATAATCTTTTTGTCTGCAGAACCATTTTCACATCCTACCAGCTGGAGGAATTGGAGAAAGCGTTTAATGAAGCTCACTATCCAGATGTTTACGCCAGAGAAATGCTGTCCATGAAAACTGAGCTGCCAGAGGACAGAATACAGGTGAGCAGATATTTTCACCGCAAGAAATTCATCTATTTAGAAAATGTAAAAAAAATATATTAATAATAATAATAATAATCCACGTCTCCTGTGTGTGGATGTAGTGATAATGGGGCCTATCAAAACGAAACCATCAGGTTGAGATTTTCTCAGCTGCCAGCTTCACCTCACACTTTAATTAGTTGTTAGAGGAAAAAATTATCCCGTCTTTTCTGAGCATAAACAGGCCGCAGCCCTATAATGAAAGCGTAACTATAAAGAAATTAATTAGAGGAGGTCAGCGGCTGAGCAGAGGGCTGCACCCGGCTGCTCAAAGTGTTTTAATTTCCCATGAAATTTGACGCGCCCGTCTACGATCGACCAGGTCTGGAAATTAACTTATTTCCCAATCAGCCTTCCCGCTCCTTCCTCACCTCTCACTGGAAGTAGAAACGCACAAGCTGTCAGGAGCACTCACTCACAAAAAAAGGGTCGATTGCTCATCTGGGGCCTTTCAATTTCAGATGAATATTATACCTGCCCATCTTTCCACAACCAACAGACACACTCTGTCTCTCTCTCTCTCTCTCTTACACACACACACACACATTAAAGTATCACTCTTTTTTCCCTCTCATCCATATTCACAAGACTATTACAAGGTGATGGAAATCAATTGAACCTCTTGAAGAGTCAGAAGCCTACTCGCTCTGAAAGATCTAATCTATGAGACGATTTTCATTCAGTTTTTGTGCTAAGAGGCTACTTTAGATGCAAGAAAATCTTTTTTAAAGAATGTTCCGCAGGAACATAGGACAACCTGCATTCTGCCTTCTGCTTCCCTTTTCTATTCATTTATTTGTTATTTTTGTTCATCTCAAAACTCTTATTTACCTGACATTGTTATGTCGTTTATTACATCAACAAATCGTTTTCTTTTATTTGCTTTTAAAGGCCCATGCCATTTTTTCAAAACGCATCGCCAGACATCGAAAGGAATTAAATTTAAATTCAATGTTTGGGTATTTTGCTTAAGAAATTAGAGCTTTTTACACATGCTTTTAAAATGAACCAAACATGCCTCTAGCTGCATCATGATAGCTGAATGTTGTGTTCTTACACAAAATGTCCAACTCAGCGGTGATGTTGTTTAGGTTTTTCACATGAATCAATGTTGAAAACACCTAATCGACCCCATCGGATTACATGTCCATTTACAATACAAATCACAGCATAATTTGTCAGATTTTAACACTGAAATATTTCAAGAATCCATGTTATTGCTTAATAGGAGCAGAACAGGTTGATTGTGAGAAGCTGTAATCTTGTCATCAGTACAGTACAAAGTGCAACCTTAAAAATGTCTCCAACCATGGGAGCAGTGATTTTTGATCTCCAGTTATATCAAGAAATATAACTTTGCTATTTGGTGCTCTTTCATTTTCTAAAGCGAAAAGTTCTGCTTTAAGTTGTTATCCTTCGGATTCAGCAGTATTCATAGCTGGTTCAACTTTTACAGATAAACAGGCCAGAAATATCTGTTATCACATCAAAGCTGTCTGATGTACAGTACCATGAGATTGTTACTGAATATTTACAGATGAACAAAAAGATGACATTTTCAACGTTTTTCATGAACAATCTCTGATATTATTTCAAACGTGTGCGTCATTTGCAAGAGTGTTTTGCTATTTGTGCTTTTAACAGACCACACTGACAGTCTGTTGACCTTCCATCATGGTAGCTGTTGATCGCTAATATTAGGGCAACATTCTCAGCAAGATTGCTGAACACACGCTCTGCAGTAATTTTCTGGCTACCTAGTTGCCACATAAACAATCCAATAAGGATTTCCTTAACTTTAAAAGCTTTGTCTGAGAGCAGCTTTGAAACACAATTTTTCTGCTTGCTAGGAAAGTTGAGATTTTTTTCTTGTTTTTTAAATCTGTCAGACTAACAAGATATCTGCAAGCAGAAAACATCTGGTATGATTATGAAAGCATTTCATAAGTCTACAATACCAAAAGTACCACATGGTGGCGGCAGTGTGATGATCTGTGGCTGGTTTGCTGCTTCACCAGTTAACAAAAACATAATTTGAAAAGAGTTTGTTTTTTATGTTTACTTTTGTTATAACCTGTTTGACATTAAATTGGTTTCATAATCTGAAACACTTGAGAGTAGCAAATGAGCAAGAGCAGCACAAATCTTTTAAGGTGAAAAATACATTTTTATCTCTGGTACGCTTTCAGACTAATCCACTTTTTTTTTTTAAACCATCATGTTTATTGTTCCTGTCTCTGCAGGTGTGGTTTCAGAACCGCAGAGCTAAGTGGAGGAAGAGGGAGAAGTGTTGGGGGCGCAGCAGTGTGATGGCAGAGTACGGCTTGTATGGCGCAATGGTCCGCCACTCCATCCCCCTGCCTGAGTCCATCCTCAAGTCAGCAAAGGACGGCATCTCAGACTCTTACGCTCCATGGTTATTGGGTATGTGACCATACACTCAAATATAGGAAATAAAACGGTTTTAAAGTTGTTGGTTTTTTTTGCCATTCACGTCCAGTTTGTCTCCTCAACCACTTTATTGTCTTGTAATAATAGTTGCAAAAGACTGTCAAACTTAAAGATACCTATAAATATAGTCATTTAAGAGCAACAGATTAATGATAGAAATGCCAACACATTTCTATCAATAAGGTAAAATAATATTACATGGTATGCATGATCAAAAAAGTCAAAACCTTTGGCTGCGAGTTTGTAATTAAGAGCTGAAATTGAACTGTATTCTGACATGCGCTGAGGGGCTCACCCTGCAGTCGATACAGCAATAATCCCTCCTCATCAAGACAGATTAGTCCTCATGTCACCTCATGTCAATTGATTATATTAAATCAATTAGGAAACACTAATTGAATAAGAACTTCTGCCCTAATTTCTTTACTTTTTGGGGTTGTTTTTACTTTCACATTCTCTTTTTTTGATCCCCAAATCTGTTTCCAGATTAAACTCAAAAACTATTTCTATTGTTTTACTCTTCAGGTATGCACAAGAAGTCAGTTGATCCTTCGCATCCCTCCCAAGGTAAAACCATAAGCAGCAAGCCGCCAACACCGCCGCCTGGGCAGGAGAAAACAGAAGACAAAATGATGGAGGAAGAGAAGGAGAGACAGAGTAAAGACACCAGTTTGTCCATTTCTAAGGAGGAACTGAGGGAGTGCAGTATTGCTGTGCTGCGAGCAAAGGCACTGGAGCACAGTGCAAAGATGCTGGTGACTGTTTCAGACAGAGCAAACGGCCACCTGGTGAACAGAGGGGAAGTGGAACATGAGGAGACGGCACAGCAGGAGAAGAGCAAGTGAAAAAAAAAAAAAAGGCTGTAGCAAACAGATTGATAATAAAATATCAACAGAGATGAGCCTGCTATGTTGGTTGATTGGCGGAACTGAGTCCTGGACCTCCCATCAACTCCTGGCCTCCGAACTCCTGTTTGGTACTGCTACAGGTGCCACTGCAAATATGGGTACCAAATCCTGGGAACAGTACAAAATTAAAGTATTGTTTTCAGACGATCAAAGCGTGGTGTGCATATTTAAAGTGTCTGACAGTTCCATGACATGTACTTATTTGTCCCTTTATAAATGTGACTGTAGTTTAAATAAAAGTTACTTATATTTAAAATCCATTTTTTTTGTTCTGACTGAGATTCCTATCCTCCGTGATGGTGACTGTGATGAAAATCAATCTAATGTAGATTTTTTCCACTTCAAAATATATTCTGCAATGGTAAAGCTACTGGAGGTTTATATCAACCTCATTACAGATGAGGTAATTCAGTCTTGAATCTCAATTGGGAGATCTGTCTTGTTGTGAACTGCAAAAAAAAAAAAAGTTAAAAGAGTAAACATTCCCAGCCAGCAGAATTTTCATTTACAGTTATTATTGAGGTGAAGGGAAAATGAATAGCCTCTTCCCTTTGCCTAATCAAGAACACTGATTAGCCCAGTGGGTGGCAATAAAGTCAACTTATTCAACCGCAAAGAATAGACAGCCTGAGCATGACTGAAAAAAAAGAAAGCAAATGAAGCTTTTGTATTCTTTGACAAATATTCTTTGAAAAAATCTGCAAAAACAGCATCGTTACTGCTGTGGTTTCCAGTCCAAAAATCAGCTGATGTGCATCTACAATGAAAAGATTAACTGCAACTTTTTTTTTTCCACAAATCTCTATTTGGTTCTAAATGACATCCATTAGGATGTCTTCACATTTTGTTTTGCAGTTGTTTTTGAGGTTGCACCTCACGATCGTTATATTCAGTTATGAAGTTGTGAAATTTGTAAAAAGTGTGAAAGAACCAAAATCAGCTGAAAGTTGCCAAAGAGGGATGACTTCACATGTGAAACACTGAACTCAGGCATGAGTGCCAGTCAAATAATCTTGAAAAGCAGATTTAGAGCATCAGCTAATTGTGGTAGATTGAAAGAAAAATGCAAGAGGAAGATTTGAAGAGTGCAATTACTGATTCAATTTCAGCTGCTTTTTCCATATAGACTGCTCTCTCTGTCCTATATAGTTGCCCAACCCTAGTCTTCAGGGTCCAAAGTCCTGCAGGTTTTAAATGTTTCAGCCCATGTCATTCGGATGACTGGATTACCTCCTCAGCATACCATCAAGATAAGCAGAAGCCTGTTGAGGACCCACTTAATTCACACAATTATGTAGCAATAGGTAAACATCTAGGCTGGAGACGAACACTGGAAATTTTGGTAAACAATTAATAAAAAATGTGCTTTCGTACAATGCGACGCATCATCACAGAAAATACTGTGGCCAAGTGATGGCCAAGAACCAGAGTTGAAAATCATTGTTTTATCATGCTGCTGATAACTGACTACACATCCCTTCAGCATGTTCTAAATTGAAATGTTTTTTTGATTTTTGTCAACAAAACCATACATTTTCTGTTTGCAGAAATCCACACAATACATACCAAGCAGAAATGTTTTACAACCCTCCTCAAGGCGTATTCTGAAAAGTACTACCTCCTTTCCTAGTGCAGTAACTGAGTCAGCCCTTTCTCTTCCCTTTGCCAAATCAAAATGCATGAAATCGTTTAAATTCTGACGCAGTGAAGTCTTGCAGAAATATGTAAAACACACTTGCTGTTGTCAGTGTACAGAGTATGAGTAAAGAGCATGAGTCACAATCGCACATTGTTGCTGTTTTTGTTGTTATTTTGATGTATTTATTTGTCTTTGTGTTTTTTTGTTTGTTTGTTTTATTCTTGCAGCGCCTCTTCAGCAAGTTGGTGCCCTGGGCGAACGCCCATTTCATAAATACTGCTGGCTGAGACCTGTATGTGTTTAGCCCAGAAACAGAGCTGCTTGTCCGATATGAACAACCTGAACTCTTCATGCAATGAGTCTTTTTTACAGCCAATAAACTTCACTGAAAGGGTGTCTTACAAGTTATGGCCACACCTTTATTGCTCAAACACTGACAAACGCTTTACATGCAAGTTGTTACATAGATATTAATTGTGATAGTCTTTGAAACAATATTTTAATATTAATTTGACGAATGATTTAATGTGAAAGGAGCACAACATTCATTTTGCACACAGTTTAGTATTTTCTTCGAAGGAACAAAGTATCGGCAGATAGTTTTTTTCTTTTAGTGACCGCCCTTTAACTCATCAAGCCCTTCCTCTCAGGACTTTCCAAGATTTCCAGCGCAAAAACAGCGAGCGCAACATTTCCAATCTTTCATCATAAAACTTTTCTCCTTTTGCGGAAATGGTTTGCTCGCTTTCTTTGCACAGCTCGGACTAATTTCAGCAACACCATGTGGCTTCCTTGCAGATGCACTACGAAGTACGTGGCTGCTTCCTTCAGACGTGGCGTCTCGGCATCTTTTCTTCATGTTTTGCGCCGCGGCAGGAGCAGCTGGAACTCGGCGGCCTTCATGCCGGAGTCCGCGGGCTTCCAGGGCGTTTCTGGCCGCGACGCTCTGCACGACTACTCGGTCTCCCACGGCGAGAGCTTCTGGGACGCCGTGGCCCGTCAGAGGCTGAGCTGGATCCGACCTTTCGACGCTGTGCAGGACTGCGATCTGAGCCGAGGGAGGATTAAGTGGTTCGAGGGCGGAAAGCTGAACGTCTCCGGTGAGATTATTTTCACTTTATAGCTGAAAGCGAGATACAGGGGCGCAACTACATATTTTTGAGGTGGATGCGAACATGTCACACCGGCGCCCCCCTCTCTCCTCCCCTGACATAAACTTGTACAAGTCACCCAAAGAGCCACTTCTGATAGCCTGGGTCTAGAACCGCCTATGGGCTGCAGGTCTGAGGCATTTTGTTAGCATGTTTTCTATCATTCTTATAGTTTGATAGGAAGCCTTATCCAAACTGGCAGCCCATATTAATAAAATGGTGAAATTATATTGACCACAAAACACTGTATTTATAAAAGATATCAATGTTTTTCCTACACAATCCTAACAAACGTTTTTAATGTTCCCTTCACAATATTTATTTACTATTAATCTATGTTTATGATTTGTTCTTTAAATTGCCATTTATATTATTTTTCGGTCTCAGGAAATGATTGAGGGATGAAGAGACTGATGTCTGGTTCTTTAGGTTCTGACGGGTCTGCGGTTCCTCTCCTGACCCATTCTGTCTGATATCAAACAACCCACTGTGAACCACTGAATATCGCTGACACATTATTTTAATGCCCCTATTAAACTTCACTGGTTAGCCTGGAATATGTGTCTTCCCGCTTCCGTTTGTATTTTTGCCAGAGGTTTTACTTCTAAGGACGGTGTAGAATCGGGCGGACATTTTAAAAAGCCGCGGGTTAATAGCAGCTCACTGCGGGTGCGCAGTGTCCGTCTCTAAGCAACCGGGACAACAGCGTGATGGGGGGGCCTATTTAGGTCCCGCAACGACAGTTTAGCTGACCTTAATATTTCCCGTGTTTTGTTTTGGTCATTATTATTACGCTTATTGTTGAGATGTGTGTGGTAGGTGTGTCTATCAGACATTTATAGCAATACGGAATAAACCGTATTGGTTCAATACGGGCGGAGACAACAACAGCCACCTATTTTAGGCTAGCTTAAGCTAACCTGAATATTTACAACTCTCTTGTTGATACACTGACATTACTTACCTTCTGTCTTTCAACCACTTTGAAAAGCTTTTCTTCATCTTTCCAACATCTTTATCCCTCCCCCTCTTCAGTTTTCTGTTTTGTGCCCCGGAGTTTTTTCTGCGCCTCATCTTTAGCTCCCTGTTGTCGAGGCATTACTACAATTCAAATTTAAAAGAAAAAAAAAAAAAACCGCACCTCAGCGCTTCTCGAAGGGCCGCTGCCCAAGCTACCTGTATGGGAGGGGAGAGGCGTCTAATCAGTGCTGTTCCTCTGTTATTGATCATTTTATACACACAGCGGTTAAGTACATAAAATGCTGACTAGAAAAAAAAAAATCCCCACATCGTTTTTGCGCCCCCTCTAGTGCAGCGCCCCTATGCGTTGCATACAGTGCATAGCCACCTTTTGCGCCACTGTCGAGACACATTGAAAGCGCATCGTCTCCCTGCAGTTTTCCAAGATGACAAACTGATAATGACGTGAGCCCTGAACGCACCACGTGGTTAACGCTGCTTTGTTTATG
>CAEFZX010024841.1:0-24069 GCA_903066825.1 Alfaro cultratus | reverse complement strand
CTTCCGGTACGAGGCTCCGTACACCTCTCACGGAATTTCGAGCAGGGACTCCGCCGTCCCTCACGGATTTTGACCAATCTATGGTGCAACTAACTTTTCAGTTAGTGGTTCCCACCATTGGGTATTAATTTCATTCAGTTATCATAGTGAAGGGAGCTGAATAAATGAATGCCAAATGTACCAGATTTTTGTTAAAAAAATGCATTGGTTTCCTTAAAAGTAACAAATAGCCCCATTTTGTGTTGGTCTATCATAAGTGTAAAAGCTTGAGGTTGTAATATCAGAATTTTTTTTTTTGGAAAAATACCTTAGCCTTTTACAAAGAAATAAACAAAAGAAATGTTTGTTCCAAATTCTTTACTTAGAACTTTAGGAATATAAATTGTCAAAGAGAATGAGGCTAGATATCTACTACTTTTTTGAGTTCACAGCTCAAACAAACAGTAAATGTGACTTGAGGGGTAATGAAACTTTTAGAAAAATAACATTTAACTTTAATGAGACTGGCAGGAGACCATACAAAGGAGCAAACAGGGTGTTGCAATGAAAGCAAAGAAAGGCTTTAGGGAATGATCCATTTTGTTATCTAAAAAATAGGACCCAAAAAAAGAAAAATTGGAGCAGCAACATCAGGGGGAAAGGATGCAGTATTGATCGGAGTGGGTGAAGTCAAGAAAGACATTTTATTGTTGCTGTTGTTCACAATAAGGAGGACAAAACTGCGGAATCTCAATCTATTGATTGCATGCGATGTTGTTATACATCACTATAGAAGCAGGGTTTTTCGTCTTCTTGATTAAGACCGCCGGAGGTGAGGGTCTAAAGAGTGAAACTGTGATTACACTCCCTTTGAAGAAGGGAGGGTTTATTTATATCTTCCCCTCATAAGGTTCTAAAACCGTTTTTTATCTTGCTTCAATGGGATCATGTACAGGAAATATATTTTGATTTGCACTGCAAGCAAATTTCTGATAGTCTGCCTGTTGCATTGTACTTAGTTGCTTGTGAAGGTGTGTAATCATATTGTTAAAAAAAAATTATTAGCTACTCTGTTATCTGTTTCTTTAAAAGCACAAAGCACTTTTCATTTTGAGACGTAAAACGTGACGTGAATTTGTGTGAAGCCCAATGACTCAGTTCTATGAGAAACCATTGTTTCCTTCAAGTGGAGCTGCTTTTGGTTTGCTGCAAGCTGTCGTTTTCAGAACAAACATTTTCAAATGTGACTGATTGAAAATTATATATGTCTGAATTTTGACTGGTAAGTAATTTAGTTTGACATAAACCAGTACATCTAAGATGATGCAAACCTTCAATGACTTTATATTAATGGACAGAATCTGTGGGGACCAAAATGCTTAGCTAATCCTGAGTAAATTTGTCAAAAATTGGGGAGGCTATGAATTCGTTTACCCATTCTTGTCTAATTTTCTGAGAAAACATGAAGGACTTTGACCCAAAAGGAAAAATTTGGATCAGTAACAGATCCATATTCTGCCTGGTGGTTTCATTATGTGTACCAGTATAAACTTTTCAAAACATTTTTGCGATTTTACATCCTTACTACAAAATCGGCAGGAGCGTAGTTCCACTCAAAACCTCTAGGTGGCTTCCACTATGACGTTATTATAGTTGAGATTTTTTTAAAGCGTGTTTCTACTAAATGGCAGAATATGCCATCCATTTGATTGCCTTAGACTTTGTTGGCAAAGTACTTGAGTTCAACAGCTAGACTTACAGCGATGCCTCAATCCAAATCCGCCATCTTGCTCCCGATTATAACCTCAGTCAACCACCCACAAGTGACAGGACGTGATGGCCAGCCAAATGGCTATCAAGTAAAATCACATCATGCAATCTCTGGAGGTAGCCTGAGCTAGAGGGGCCACTCATGACTTTTAACAAAGAAAGAAAAGAACAGAAGCACTTAATACAAGTCATCTAGCCATATTTCCTTTAAATGACTCCTATGTACTCACAAAGTACAAATGTGTGAAAAAAAAGTGAGAGCCTTGCACTTACTATGATGTACTTAGTGTGTAGTATAGTTTACGTTTCATTATAGCAACTGCATTTTCCAGTTTTCAATAGAACAGGTAGGCGAAAGAAGGAAATTGATGAATGTTTGGGCTATTGTTCACTCCCACCGTCCTTGAAAAAGAACCTGGCTCCATTAGTCAGTTTAGTCACATTAGATGAATATCCGCTGAAAGGCTAACAAGCTGATGAAATCGAATACAAATTGTGACAAAAGGGCTGCCCAGACAGACTGCACTGAGCATCTAAAAATGGCCTCAAATGACCTTGATCTGTGTTTTTTTTTTTTTTCTTTCCAAGCAAAACATGGCCTAGATAATGATCTCAAAAGAAGGTAGCAATACTAATAAAGGATAAAGCACAATCACAGAACATTGGTACATTTTAACTTTAGACCGCTGATAAATATTGTGTTTAAGGATGGCCCCAAATCCATCCTTAAGTCACTCGGCTATACAGAGTCATAGGCGTCCCTGAAGAACACGTGTCACTACGTAACCAAGAAACTATATATGGGTAGCTTGTTTACCTGTAAGTAGCAACTAAACTTTTCTACACAACACAATGTTGTCCCTCTATTATACACTTGCATTAACAGCATTAGCCTTGCACAGAATGAACTGTTTGTTTTGTTTAAAGATGCCAAGACATTATTCCTAGAAAATAAAGTTAATGTCTTTGCAGTCTATTTTAACCTTCACATATTGTCTGAGGGTTTAACTTATGTAAACATATGTAAATCTAAATATTGAACTTTTTCAGTGATATTCCATGTTTTCTAGATGTACTTGTGTTTTGACCAATGCAAGTCTGGAATTGAGTAACAGAAAAATTGAAAGCAAAACCAATTTAGTCACTACTTTAGAACGTCGGCGCTCCAGTTGTTGGGCTGTTTTGCCCGAAGAAAACCAAAGTGAATCAGGCCAGTGATCAGTGATGAAAAAAGATAATCTTGAAAATATCATGGAGAAATATTCCCGGTGGGGCTGCCAGCAGAAGATGGCTGTTTTGTGGGCAACTATGTTGCAGCAAAATTCCCACCACATGAGATTGATGCCTCTTATGATCTGAACATAATATAATTTATGAGCTGTGCAGATAATTATAAACAGAGTGCATCATCAGCCCAACAAAACAACCTTAAAATGCATTAGGGAGATAAGAGTGAGAACTATTGAGTAAAAGAGCAAGACAACAAAGAAATAAATAAAACCACAGATGCAGTACTCAGTATTTTGTGCTTAAATTTTGAAGAATATATATTTTTTGTAGAATAAGAACACTTTTGTTTCCACAGTCAATACAACTGTCTGTGCATGTATTTTAATGGAAAAATTAAATCAAACTGGCAACTTACAAAAATCAGAGCAAATATCAGAGAACAAAAGCAAACTTCAAGGTTATATACATACAGACCTATTTCATATTCAAATCCTCCAACAAAAGGAAATCGTCATGACAATAAAGAAATGATAGCATCTTAACCTCTCTAGACCAGAGCAATTTAGCTAAAACCTATCCTTTGACCACATTCCTTTGATCTTAAGAGGTTAATATAATCCTAACGAAAGACATAATTCCAATCTAATCCCTCACACTGTACCTGACACTTTTTTTCCCGATTCTTCACCTCTTCCGCTTTTATCTTTGTCCTGTTCCTTCGCATCCATCTTTTCCTCTTGGGGGGGAAAAAAAAAGCTACATGGCCACAGTTGACACTAACCTTGTCTGCCAGTACGCAACAATAATGATTAATTTTGTAGCACTTCCACAAAGCACTTGCAGTGTTAGAATGCAAGTTTCAATATAAAAATCAACTTTTAAAAAGCTCTACAAACAGAGGGAGTGAATTATTATTATTTGTACTCTTGTGGTAAAAAAAATCTATATATTCATAAAAGAACTAGATTTATTTATTCTTTTATTCCCTTGAATACAGACTTTCTCCAAAAACATCTTTAGCAATAAAATATGAATTGATTTTAATTGATCAAGAAGAATACTTAAATGTTCTGTGTGCCCTGAGCTCATCCAAAAAGACACAAACCATGTGCCAAGCCTGGGATGAGATGATGGAACAATGTAGGCAGTGCTTGCTAACCAGCTGCCACTTCTTCACTGACCTTGGCCTCTTCACTATTGAAATGATCGGTTAATTTGGTGCTTTTGGATGCATCTTTCTTTAAATTTGTACTTTTTCTTTTTGTTTTTTTTCTCCCTGGGTTTTTCAGTCCCAAAATGCTTTTTTGCTTTTTATTCAGTGTAATTTCACAGAATAAATCTTGTACATGTATAAATTAATTCTCCGTAATTATTCATTTACAAAGAAAATGCTTTTAACGTTGAAGATTTAGAGTTACTATGACAGATATAGCTGTCGAACTTATTAGAATAACTGAAACTCAAATCATGAATTAATGGACAATATTCAGCTAAATAATATAAAATACCGAATTTATTTCTAAGTTTCTAATGTAGTTTAGCTATTTGAAAGGTTTTGTGTAAAAAGAAATTGAACAAAGCTTGTACCAGTGCTACAAACTTTATAAGTTAAATGTTGTCCATAAACAACTAATTTTGATTGAAAAAGAAAACCAACGTTTCAATGTCAAGAGCAATCTCTTTGGGTTACTGAGAACCTTTTTTTTTATTAAATTCTGGGAAAACATTACTGCTATTCATATATTTCTAAGCTTGTCACAAACATTGAGGAAGTCAGCTGAATGTCTCATTGAATTTAACAAACTTAACAAACCAATATAGAAAAAAAAAAGTCATTCCAGATGCATAATATTAATGTTGACACTGTAAATTATACACAGGCTAATGTAGTAATTGCACAGGGTTTTAGTCATCAAATCAAATTGTGTCAAAGTCCATTTAGTGATGTAGATGCTAGCTGTAGTAAACTGTATGTTGGAAAAATAGTAGCTGTAAATATTTAGGGCGCAACAATTTGAAATGATTTGTTTTTCTGAAATGTTGATTTGAGGAAAATAAATGTCCCACATTTATTCCTGGCTGCAGATGGCTCAATGTCACCACAGGATGCTAAAGATATAAGCAATAATTTCGTCTGCATTGTTACATACATAGTTGTTTGTTTGTTTAATAGCATGCTTATTGAAGGCGTCATTCTGATATGCTGATAGAAATTTCAAATACTCGTGTGTAGTTACCATGTCGTTGCTCATATATTATCCCTAGTGAGCAGTGTGTCACCAGAGTCTTCTGGAGGCAGATTCCTGAGGTGAAACAGAGTGAGGCAGAAACTTGGCACGCCACTTCTGTGACTCCTGCCGTGTCCATGAGCTGTCTCAGTCTGCCGTCACTCCCCTCGGTGTGTATCCATGCAAATGTACAAGCCTGAGAAAAAAAAAGAAAAATACAAAAAAATGTCAATGTTTGTGTCACTGTGCCCAAAGCGGAGAGGAATACAGCCCACATTAACTGTTGGAGGAGGGGAAGGCAGCCACAGTCACTCACCCAAGATCCTTCTGCAAGAAATGCAAAAAATCTGAAACGTTGGTGCTTGGAGTTCTGCCCACATTTTTCCTTTTTCCTTATTCATTTTACCAACTTGATATATTGACAGGTCAACACAATCTTTACTTTAGTTTTAAAAGTTGAGAGTGCGATGTTGAGGGGGGTAGAAGCGAAAAGGGCAGGAGAAATGGATTTAAGCAAGAAAGAAAGGGAAGAGAGAAAAGAATAGTTATGGAAGGAACAGTTCTTTTTAATGCTCCATTTTCTTTTCCTGTTGTTTAGACTTAACTATAATTAAATCAGACCCCTTACTTTTCCTGACTGCTTAGGAATTCTGAACTAAAGTAAAAGAATCAAACACAGAGGTAAAAAAAGTCCATGATTCACCTAGTCATAATCAATGCCATTAGTCAAATCAAAGAACCCCGCGCCACAGACATGACACCGTGTGACTGCGGGATAAACCAGCTCTTCAGAGAAGTGATGCTGCCGCGCTCACACTTCAAACATAGAGGCACTTTTGAAGTGGCATGAAGGGTCGCTACGCTGTTGCTAGCAATAACAAGTAACAAATTTATCAGTAGAAATCCAGAAACTGTGCAGACATGAGAAGGAGGGTAACTTCTTGATTGCAAGATTGGCATTTACTCCCAGTGGTCCCTTGACATAGGTAAAATATACCCTAAAATGTTTTTTTTTTTTGTAAGAGAGCGAAATCTAAAACCAGAGTTCAACCGGGTCCTCGGAGGAGGTTTGGCATTCCATCTGGGAGATGTCAAGGGATAAAAACTGCTAGCTGTCCTGCTGGTGATGAATAGAAGACCAGATCAGTAGTGCAACATGATGCTGCTGTGAGCTTTGATCCAAAATAAGCTTCATATCATGTTTTTCCAAGCCAGGTCTGGACGACTAAATATGCCTGTGGGTAGAAAAATAACGCTGTTTTCAACAGTGCTATCCTTATTGTCAGTAAAGAATGTGCAAGAAATTAGATTTAAATGATAACGATGTACAGATCTTCAAGTTAAAGATTTGGAGAACAGATAAGTAATTTGCTACGTTTGTGCATATCCTGATGTCAGCTGGCTGTAAAAAAATCTTCACATTTTGTCATGTTTTAACCACAAACTTTGTATTTTATTTGAATTTTAAATCATATGACAACAGAAAATAAGGCAAAATTTAGAAGTGGAACAATTGTTTTCAGTTTTACAAACAAAAAAATAGTAATAAAATGGGAGGTTGGCATTTTGTATTGTATAGGTCATGTGAAATTTGAAAAGATTACATTGATGTTTGAGTCCAAGGCCTTTTACTTTAGGGTATGTTTTCAGCTTTAATCAAACTGTAGTTTGATTGGCTAGAAAGTCCAGTTCATTTGTGTAGGTGAGAATGCACAATCAAACTCTGATGTGGAACAAAAAAGATAATTCGGGTCCAACTGAAAACCTAAGTGTCGTTTGGTTGAGATGAACTCTGCTGCCATTGCAAAGCAAATGTAAATGGTAAGCAGACTATAATACAAACAAAACAAATGTCTAGTGCTATCGAGAGAAACAGAAATCCGACAACCCCTAAAATTTGACACCACGAAGAAGGAAATTGTGCTCAGTATCGTTTTTAGAGGTTTTTATGTCACGTCTTCCATTGGTTCTTGGTGCAGTGCCTCCACAGGCGAGGATGGGATCAGGGTTTTTCGAAGGGTTAAGTTAATTTGACAGTGTAGTGTGAAAGCAAACGGCATCAACTGAAAATGGAACAAATATTGCAATTATGGTCCCCGATAAAACCAAATTTACTGAACTACAAACGGTGAAAACATCTTAAAATGTGAATCATGATTGCTTTCCACAGGTATGTTAATTTAAGTTGGGGATATGGAATAAATAATGTTTGTTAAACAGCAAGGTAATTGGCCTAAGGGGAAAAGAAACACACGCAGTAACTTCAGTACAAAGCAGTTCTTCTTGACTGCACAGCGCCATACATTTGATGCTCAAACTTCTACTTTTTAAACTGCGGGGTTGTTTGAAGCAAATTTAGTGCTGCAACATGTGATTATAAAGAATATAAATCAGCTTTATCCCCTTGATGTGTCGCTGTCCTGCTTCTTTGAGCAAGCCGCTATAAATGAACATCTACCGCCACATCATTAGCCGGTGGAGACAAGAGCCGAGCTCATAATTTGCACTGACAGATCTGAGGGGAGCTCTAAATTATCCAGAAACAACAGAGGAGTTGGCTGCAGCGTCGGCCAGGACAGTGCAGTATTTCTGGGAAACGGGGTACATTATTCCTCATTTAGGGGGCTGACAGTTCGACTCGTTGGATAAAATTGCGACAAACAGATATTGTGTTCCCAGAAAACTCAGCATTTATTTGCAGACACAACATCTAATTTGGAGGATAATGGAAAACGGTGAAGTGTGAGCCAGTTTTGGGTGTTATAATTGCATCTCAGGATTTTATATTTGTTTCTTTATTTTATTAAATTTTTTTGTGTGTTGCCTTGAACTTGACTGAAAGATATAACTCGCATTGGACTTTAGGAAATGCTAATTACACTGCAGATTGTTTCTTTTTTATAGTTAAAAACTCAATATATTCAAAATTGCCAAAGGGCATATCCAATTGAAGCAGTCAGTACATTAAAAAGTTTGTATTTTTTATTTATTTTTTATTTTTTTCACTTGTGGTCCTCATTTTATTATTAAAATATTTAACCTGAGAAGTTTGTGTTTGGGAAAGCAAGAAACATTAGACAGACGCCAATATTCCTTGAAGGCAATGTACCAGTTAATTTCCTCGCAGCTTGGGCCGTGCAATGCTCAGATAAACGACGAAATTTATTTTTAAATTTTATTTACATGGTGCCAATTTACTGCAAAAGTCGTCTCAAGGCACTTAAAAAAAGTCAGTTGGATTTAGCGATACAGACTCCAAGTGGGTTATGTTACAAGTCCCAAGCTGATCCTTTAACAAGCCATTCAGGTTTACTATAATATTAAAAGTTAATTCTGTTTAGTATTGGAATTGGTTTCTCTCTGAGAAAATCAAATTCCATAAAATCAACAAGCAAAGAGCTCCATCTCTACACCAAAAGATTTGAATGCAATATCTGTGGTTTTGAGGTCTGACGAAGGATGGAAAAAATAGGAGTAAGATTTTATTCCCTTCCCTCAGGTTCCTAAACATGAAATAATCCTAATATATACTGTATGTAGGCATCAACAGGACGCACACTTTCACTGCCATCGTCCAGTTCAACCTCTGCTGCAGCCGCATGCTGCCAAGAAGAGCTTCTGTTGTAAACTACAATCGATCACAAGCAGCATATTTCTCCAAATGTTGCAAATTGATGTTGTGATGCTCTGTGAAATTAATGATTTAGCTCTGGTATTATTTAAAGCACAGCCAATCATTTTATAAAATTATTCATCAAACTGTAAAATTCTAATTGCCATCTTTTCAAGCCTTTGTTTCTTTGTCAGATTGGTTTTAATCAAGCAGATATGATTTTATACAATTAAAATCCATTTAAAACAAATCTGTGTTTAGAATTATTAAATATTCAATCAGTGAACCAGATCACGCAATCTTCATTTTTGATAATTGTGTTGGTCTGTTTTCTTTTGAGTTGTTTGCTCTCCGACTGGGTTGTCATGGTGACTATGCCTTTTTTCAAAAAGCTGATAAATTGCAGCTTAGTACATAGTTTCTATCGGAGTAACAAAGGCCCCTCTGCTATTCCGAGTATAAATGGTTGTAATTCCTTTAATGTGAATCACACAACTCCCATTCTTTAAGAGAAGTCATTTTAAAAATCGCCATGAATTATAGGACACCGCAGGTTCAGGTTTTATCTCGGTTATCTTTAGCACATAATCCAATGTGCCGATTTTAGAAAGGTTATGCATTTGGGGTCAAATGTGATGCCTTCTATTCCCCTGTGATGATAGCTGGCCTATTTCTTGGTCTATCTATGCTAGATTCAGAAGGACAAGATAGGAATACAGTGATGTGGAAAAAGCAGTTTTCCACTTAAAGGTGTTTTTTGTTTCAGAGCAGAATTCACATGTCCAACAGTTACAGCAAGTTGTCCGTGTCTTTAAGTAAGAAAGCTTCTTTTTTTTTTATATTGTATTTGGTCAACAATGATCTTGGCCTCTTTGTAACTCCTAGTTTTGCTCAGAAACAAACTGAGGAAATTGAGGACTGTGGTATTTAAAATGTTTTCTAGCTTCTTGTGTAACCTCCTTTAGTTTTTGATGAACTCTTGGACTAATTTTGATTCAGTGACTACTTCAGGCAAGGGTCACCAATGTTCCATGTTCTCTTTATCTTTGGGTAATGACTATGCATTTGTTGGTGACCCAAAGAGGATTAGTAACTTTTTTGTCAGTTCTTAATTTTTGAGATTGTTTCTTCTGCTTCATATTGTTGCACTTGTTCTGTTCTGTAGGCCTGGACGTTATTGGGTATCGGTGCACCTACTGACACTTATATGGTTTCTTTTTCCAATTAAATGCAAGATTTAACAATGGGGTCATAACTTTTTCACAAAGGAATTCATTAAAAAATATATATTGTGTATTTGCCCATTTACCCAGACGTGAAATAACTTAGCTTTTGAACATTTATGACAAAAAAGCTACACATAATGAAATTTGTAAGAGGACACAGTTTTCATTGTGCTGTATTTTATAATAGATCCCCTGTAGATAATTGAAAGAAAAGGCCTAATTTCAAACAAAATGTATGTAACATGCAAATTATCAACCAGGCTAGCTTCATATTTTATTTATTTTCTGCACCACTTCTCAAAACTTATTCATCTGTACTTTGTATATCATGCATTTGGAAAACTGTTTGACCAGTCATGTTCACACTGCTGTTTATCTTGTACAACCAGGATCCCCCCTCATTTTCTATAATTGCAGCGCTATTTACTCCCATCAAGTATTCTGGAGAGACGCACTGCAACTTTCATCAAGTAAAGTTATGATTGTGATATTGTAGGAATTCTCAATGCAGTTTGCTCTACATGTGCTGCACAAAAATCAATGAGGTCATTTTAGTGTTTCTGCCATCTCATTAATTGATCGACTGTAGGTCTGGTTGCATTTCATCATATCCTC
This sequence comes from Alfaro cultratus, assembly GCA_903066825.1. Taxonomy (NCBI): domain Eukaryota; kingdom Metazoa; phylum Chordata; class Actinopteri; order Cyprinodontiformes; family Poeciliidae; genus Alfaro; species Alfaro cultratus. The sequence goes on along the minus strand of CAEFZX010024841.1, from coordinate 13,408 downwards.
TTTCCTTCCCGATATTTTTGAAAGTTGAAGTGTAAATGCCCACAAGCCAGTCTGTGGGGGATTATGAGTTTTAAAAAAAACAAAAAACGTTTTATTTAAAATGAAAGTTGTAGTTCTTATTTATACCACAAATACTTTGTTATAGCTGTTTAGAAAAACGCCAATCCTTTTAACGTGATTTTCTTGCACAACTTCCCGTTCACTCTCCCATCCAGGACTTTTTCCATTTGACACAGTGAGAGATTTGTCATGTGCCTAATTTAGATATTTTATATTCTGGGTTTCCGGACCCACAGGGAAGGACATAATTGAATAGGCCGTGTCAAAGCCTCCCCCCCACCACTTCACAAAAACCTCTCAGGGACATGCTAACGTTAATTATCTCCCATTGCAATATGGCCTAGTTTTATAATTACTGGTCCTGCCAAATTTACTACAACATCTAAACCTCTCACCAGACAGTTATTAATTTAGTGCTTGTGATCCGGAGTTGTGTTCTGTACAGTTTGCCTACTTACCTTATTTACAGACGGAATTACAATATTTGTGCTTGAGGGTTTGATTGGGCTGGATGTCGCAATCACAGACGGAAGAGGAATAAAAAAAGACAGGCTCTTCATTAGCTGTGCATATCTTATCGGCATTAGTATTCTCATTTCGGCATCAAAGGGCTGCAGTGTGCATTGTGAAAATAAAGATTAATTCACTTGTCATGAGCTTTGCAAAACCGACTGTTTAATGCATGTTTGCAGCTCTGAAACATTCTGCACTCATAATGTTTGCTCCTAAATGTTTGTGACCTAAAAGAACCTTAAATACAAAGAAAATAAGATATATTTACGAATATTTGAAATAAAAAGCTGGAAAGTGTGCCGTGCATTTGTATTTAACCCCCTTTTACTTTGATGCCTGCAAATAAAACCTCCATGGTGAGGAGGTTTGTGGTACTGGTAGCATCACGCAACATGTTCTGATTCCAGAGTTTAATAATGATAATGATTTGGTAACATAAAAATTCCTCATTTGTCTGAGTAAAGTCTCTGTTTGTTTATGTATGTGGCATGGCTCACCACCCAGGGCTACATTCCCACAGGGGGTGACAGAAGTAATTGCAGATGAAAAGAAACCCATCTGTACTTATACTATGTCTGAAAGTTTTCTATTGCTTTATTTCATGCATTTAGTCTATAAGGAGCTTACTTCTGTAAACAGTTTTCCCCTGTAAAATATGTAAAACTGTACTTGGACAGGTTTCCTCCAAAATACAGTTAAAAGCTGCTTTAGTAAACTCGTGTGTCTGTCAGAGGAGTTTGCTGAAAAAACTATAGACAATAACAACGAGAGGATCTCAAATTTCGCATTGCAGATAAAAATAAATACTGGAAGTGTAGTTAACATTTTAAAAAAGTGAGACAGTTGAACACCAGTTAAAATCTGAACAACAGAGGTATAAGAGAAAAAATAAAAATGACAAGTTCAGAAATTGGACTGCCTAAAAAATGTAAACACAAAGATAACTGGTGGGAATAAGTTAGCTTGATTAAAAATAGGAGACAGATGATGAGTGAGGAGCTTGTAACCGTGGCAACCGGCGCTATCTAGAGACTAACAATTGGCACAACCAAAACTAACTAAAGCACAAGATCCAAGAACAAGCAAAAGGAAATCATCTAAAAGTTTGACATGAATTCAAAACCAGGCTAATGTTTTATTAATGTGTTGTTTAAGGGCATTTTGTGTTCAGAAGAAGCACAAATCGTTGCTGGAAAAGTAAAAACATGGGATCCAGGTTACCTTAAGCCCCGACCACCAGCTGAGACTTTCTCTTGTCAAAGAAAGTTGGAGCAGAAGTGCTCACCCTTTGCTTTCCACATGGTGCTCTTAAAAGCATATTTTAGTGAAATGGAATGTATTTGGTGTGGAGCATATGGAGTGAGACTTTTTAATTAAAAATTCAACAGCTGGATGAATTATTCTGTATCTCATCATCTTTTAAGAGCCTCAGGGAAAACTCAAAGATTGTGTAATGCTGACCAGAGGTTCTGCTCTTGGGCTTGGAGTCCTTCTGCTGGAAAATATAATTCCCCCATTCATATTCTTTTCATTTGAAAAAGTAACAAAAAGGGCCCAACTTGGAAAAAAAGTGTGATTTCAATAAAAATAAGATGAAGAATTATCATAGAGGCAGCAGTAGTTATTTTATTTATTATTAATAAATAATAATTTCAATTTTGGCCGATTCAGAGATTTGTTTTTTCAGAATCAAGTGTTTTTTTTTATTTATGCGTGAATCAATGTATTAATTGTGCTGGGATTGTATTCACTCGAACAAGAAGATTCAGAGCATAATCATTAAATGAAACAGAATTAATGTTGCCTTCAGAAATAAACCTTGAAAAATGTTTTTTTTTTTTTTTTTTTTAAGTTTTACAGATACATCAATAACTTTCAAAATGGATGTCCCCAAATGCATTTAATACTTAATAACGGAACCAGCAATACTATTTGAAAATAATTGCGAATTATTCAGTTTTGAGGAGTGAAATTAGAGGCTTTATTGCCTTATAATTACATAAAAAATGTTAATTTTCACTGTATATAAGTTTATCCGAAAGTAATATGTACATATGTGACAAGCTACCTTCAGCTAATTCCTTCTACATTTTAGCAAGTGTTTTATTTTTAATAGCTAATATTGTGAACAATGAAAACCATGGATTATCTTAAAGATGTCCAGTGTTTTGATTGGGTAGACAAACTCAACTAAGTACAGGAAATACTTTCAGAAGAAATTGCAAATGTTAAATATTTGTAAATTTTGTTTTTATTTTAATTCCTAGTATCATTGAATAAGTAAAGAAAATAAAACTTAAAGTACCTGACCCCCTGATTACCTGTTAGTCAGAGCTAATTAGAATAATTTGCAGACTAAAGTAATGCATAAGATGTACTTCATTTAAATAAATTGTAAGAAAACGGTTTGAAACTGTATGTATTATAAAGATTCATAAAGTTGTTGCTTTCTGGGTCTATTGTCAGGGGCTGCTCTGCAAAACTCTTTAAATCGGATTGTTTCACAGTGTGAAGAAATCATAATGAAATGAATAATCGCATGCATCATTATGCTGGGGCATGTTTACATGTTTAGCATAAGCGACACTTGTTGAAGCTTTAGCTGCAGATCTGAAATATTAATATTTACAGGCATTTATTTACATGTGCTTTGACGGGATCTCTGATTTATTTGCTTTCTCGACTTAATTTTGATAGCGCCAACGCTTTTTCTTTTGACAACTTTTTCTGAAAAGAGATACGCAACATATCAACTTCCATTGCTAAACCGTTTCCCTCCAGTTGCTGAGCACGTGCTTCGCCTTTACCACAGGCCGGAGCCACCTGGGGCCATTTTTATAGCTTCTATTACTGAGTGCTATTCTAAAATTAAGGCTAGCAATTAAGAGATAAACCACTTACCCAGATTATATCATTGACTAAAGGTTAACAGCAAGCACACCCAAATATAGTTCAACAGAAGGAAAGTTCAGAAAAGAAGAGCTTGGTAGGTTTCTCTGTGTTTTTTTTTTTCTTTTTCCCTGCAGAATACTCCCCAGACATCTGGCCTACATGGTAAGGGCAGCGCATACCCAGTTAACCCTCTGATCAAATTTTAGAGTTCTGATTCCTCCAAGCTACAATCTGTATCATGCAGAGGATTCTCACCATTATTAGCATAAACACTTGCTAAATTAAAGCAGTATGGACTTTTTCCCGATGCCCTACTTTTGGAAAATCAACGCGTCTGTAAATGTAAGAGTTGCAGCTAAAAGTAAAACATTAAAACAACAAAAAAAAATTGTATTTTCTTTAGCTTTCTCGTTTCTTTAGCATCAAAGAGTACAAACTGTTGCTTTTAACCTGCTGTTGGCTTTGGTTTGTTAGGTTTGTGGTGCTCTTTTAGGGGAAATGTAGGTGTAGATCAACAACAAGGGATTTTGGCGTTTTGTTTATATAATTTTTTTCTTGGCTGCTAGAAAATGCAAACAACCCCACATTTAACAATAAACTGCATTAATAAAAAGCCCATCACATACTTCCTTTCCTTTGACAACACATTTATTTATCCCTGCCATCTGTAGACAGAACAAGTGTCAAATGAAAATATCAAAACGTTACTTTGTCAGTTCAGTTTCAATTTGACAAGTGAAATGGATAGATAGATTCATATTAGGCAGAGTGATCGATTTCAGAGGCTTATCTCTTGTACATTTCTAATATCAGGCTCGCAGGTAAATTGAATGTTGCACAAAACCAAATTAATTAGGAAATGTTAAATAATCATCGACGCAGTATACAGAAGACTGCTTGCTCAAACGTTTCCCATAAGAGACAGAGGGTAAATTGAAAAAGATCTGGGTTATCCACAGAGTGCTCTATGCAAAAACACCAATGGAAAGTTTAGTGGAAGAAAGAGATGTAGTAAAAGGGTTATAGAAACAATAGTGTTGAGAGGCTGCATCCCATTTCTTGTGTATTCCTGCAGCAGTTTTATTGAGTGGCTGAAGACATTCCCTGAACATAAGGTCATGTTTAGAAGGATTTATTTATTTATTCATTTAAAATCAGCAGATTTTGGTAAAACTGTAGTTATTCAAACATTTGTGTTGTGGGTCAGCCTTCAAGATTTCATTCAAAATCTTGAAGGCAGTGCTTTTGCACTTTTATTTCATTAAAGAGTAATCCCTACTTTACAAGCATATGTTGTGTTTATACCCTTTTCATTGTCATAGCTCATATTTTCTTAATTTTTCCATAGTGGGTGAGATATTTTGTGTAGAATTCACATACATACTCATAAGTCAGAGTGAAGAGCTTCTTGTGTAAACCAGGACAGAGTTGTGGGAGGTTTTCATGCTCCTCCCACCAGCCGTCCCCTCTGGTTTCACATACTTAAATATTTCATAGATGTTTCAATGAAGAAAAAGAATTTGATAGTTTCAAATCTTTAAACTTTCATAGGAACGCGCTTTAGAGAGATGTTTTAGACTACACAGGCGTTCCATGTCTGGTGACATGTCTCTCGTGAACCCGCTTCTCTGTAAAACTCAGACAGCTTGAGTCCAAGAGGCAGAGGAGATGAGAGACGATAAAGCTTCGCTCACATTATTGTCTTGATTTGCAACCTCTTTTTTTAAATCGAACCCACAACCTGGTGAAGCCAGGGTCATGACACAGAGCTGAACCTAAAGTTTACTTATCAAGCTACTAATCCTCTCTGAGGCAAGGCTCTGGTCTGACTTTTCTCTTCTTTTTTCATGGGTAGCTGCTTCCACGCATTAGGGCATTACTTGCTTGGCTGACAGATGAATTAGAATAATAAAGTCATCTCTGAGTGAATTATTCAAACATTTCTTTGGATCTATGAGGCAGTTTGTGTGTAATGATGAGACCCAAATAAATCTCGGAATTAAAATAGAGTACCTGACCCCTCCTTGGTTTTAACGCGAATGTCACAGTCGGGCATCGCTTTCCATCAAACAGCAAAGTATTTCCTCAGATTTACAGCCTGTGAGTGGACGGTAAATCTAAAGCTGCTGTTGCAACTCAAGCGTGATCTCGAGTCATGTCACCTCTTATTTGGATCATTTGTCAACCCTGAGTGCTTTTCAGTTTAGGTATCACCACCTTGACAGGTATCCTAACGACCTTTTTTTTTTTTTCCTCCCTAACTAAGATTTCGCTTTTGACTTTGAAGGATTGTTTTGTCGGAGGGCAGAAGGTTTTTGGTACTTTTTGATAAGCTTTTCCACACATACCGTCCCAGAATATTTTTCTTGAGGAATGTGGCGTACGTCGCTTTGATGTGACCAAAATACATTATTTCAGTTTTGTTGCGTGAACAGTGTCAAGAAAGATAATTTCTAAGCTTTTCCCTTCATTGATGTCATTTATTCTGTACAGTTTAACTGAAAGTCAAAGAAATATCAGAGCAGAAACGATGTGGTTGCAGAAGTTTGCGGACTCTAAAACTACTACTTTGTTTCAAAGGTATCGATAATCAATTTTTGCATTTATTTGTATCTGGCTTTAATTGATTTAACCGAGACACATTCCAAATGCTCTTTCATCAATATCTAACAGTATTATCACCAGTTTTCTCTGGGGTATAAACAATAACTCCTGTCAAAGCTCTGCATCTGCAGGCTTTTTAGCTTCTTCCCAGCAGGTGTTGGGCTTCCTCTGAGTTCGTAAAGACAAATGAAGTGCGCTGCCGACAGGAGTATAAGTGTATATCCGTGTAAACCATGTGACTGACAGCTCTCCTGATGCTGTTTTTCCTACTGCCTGCCAAGAGCCAAATGCATGTTGAGTGAGGCCCCCAACCATGAGCCCAAAAAGCCAAGTAAACCCGGCGTCGCTGTAGGTGTTGGGATGTGGATAACGCAGTGGCAATGCAGAGGTTTTTGTGTATTCTCTTGCATGGGCAGACGTGAAAATGTCACTGAGGTGAGGCGACAGTTGAGGCAGCACCCCGCACAACCGAGGACAGCAAGTCCACCCACTCCAAAGTAAGCTGTCTGTAGCAAGAAGCGTGGTTACAAAGAACTGCGAGGCAGCTCTCCTTGGTCCTCAGAGATGATGGCCACGCAGGAAGGTTTTTTCCTTTTGGAGTCGCATTATGAGAAGAAAGACAGAGGAGCTAGACTCGTATCTAGGAACTGTGACTTGAAAAATGAAGGCTAACTATTCATAGAGTGGCTTGCCAGAGAATAGAAAATGCTGAACAAGCATCAGAGACATCCTCAGCGAGTCAATTCTGTAGTTTCAAGAATATTTACAAGGTGTGTTGCATCAAAGCTACTGCACATGACTAGGGCCACAACTGCTGCATTCATTAAAATGACCCCTTACATTAGATTTGGAAATCAAATGCAGGAAGTGTGGAGAGGCACAGAGTCTAAATTGATTGAGATCCAGTATGAAGTTTGCAGTCAATAACGATTAGAGAGGCCGTGTCATGTGCTGACGAGGTTTATGGAGATTGTGAAAAAGGCTGCCTGGCAGTCTGCTATGCTGAGCCCTTTAAGGGGCGGAGTTTAGGGCACAGAGCAGCGTTCAGACGAAGGGGAGAGAGGAAAAAAGAGCTGCAGTTTCACCGTTCACATTTTGTATACTTTTGTCTTGCTGTTTGCAGTTTGTTGCCTCCTTTCGATGTGTGTGCGTGAAATACAAGTAAGTAATGTTAGAAGTTGGTGACATTGTTTGTTCGACAGAGTATTTCAGTTTGCTCTTAATTGATAGCATGCTTCGTGTACGTGTGCACTTAAGCGCTACACAACGTGGTTTTCTTTTCTCGTGCAGTGTATTAATCTAGGAACGAGATGTTTGTAATTATTAATATTGTAGTTGTTTAGCACGTGTGATATTAGTTCAGTCATTTGTTGGGGATTATTCGGACACTGACGTATTTGTTGTTTGTGTTTCTAGAAAAACCACACACACAGTTACAAGTTGAAAAAATAAAACAGCAACTACAAGTTGAACCTTCTGGAGTGCTACTCTGCGTGTTCCTTTTGGAGTTCTGACTGGACTCCCAACAGTGATTTGAACTTCCCACCAGCAATTATAATATCTCAGTTTTAGAGATGCTGATGTCTTCCCAGCTTGACCTGGCACCTGCCCACACTGCCAGAAGTGCCAATAGTTGCTTTAATGACTGTGTTATCAAGGTTCTTGATTGGCTAGCAAACCTGGAGTCAGGGGGGGAGACGCCAGAGCCAGCAATTCAAACAAGCTGAAGGCCAACATTTAGGCAACCTGAATCTCCTTAACTCCTCAGAAGATCCAGAGGCTGAGTACTTCCATGCCTCATTGATTGTAATGCATGCTAAAGAAGTTCCAACCATGGATTTGATACTTAATCTATAAACTGTCTGGGCTTTCAACAAGCCAGAATTGATACTTAAGCTGCTACTTAATTTTTTAATGTAATTAAATAATGGGAACGAAAGGCAACTTTAGGTTTATAAAGACAAGAAATAATTCTAAACGGATATTTACATGAAAGGACAGGTAGGATCACCTGAGCGTAGTCAACAGATTCACAATGAATATTGAGCAAAGAAGCACATTCTTTGCCCAACATTTGAGAGAATCAAATAAGAAACTACAGACACTAATTCTCCCCCAGTGTTGTAAATTCCAGAATGGCAACTACCTGGAGTTGCCCTCAACTAGCTGGAAAGCTGTAGTTAAGGAAGCTGAGAACCAAAAAGGTAGATTTAATCTGTGTTTTTGAAAAAAAAAATGACGGTTTTGGTCACTGTTATTTTTATGTCCCAAACATTTACTTGTACTTTTTGAGCTATTTTCACTGTGATAGATCAAAATCAACAACAGAAATGGGATATTTTTCATTGCCTTGCATAATACTTTTACACAAAAAGAGTTGACTAATATATAGACCCTAAAGTTTATCAAGATTAGAGGATCAACAATACAAATCATATTTTGCAGACACACTCAACATTTGAACACGTCGCATACATTACAGTCTGAGAGATCTTGAAGACTAATCAGAGTTAAAGATTAGTTTTGCACATTTTTAGCCAGTGCGAAAGCCTCTTACCTAAAAACAATGCCGTGGTTCACAAAAAGATCTCCCTCTACAATGATTTGTCATGCAAGAGAATTGATTATGCTCAAGGCTTTTGTTGCATCGAGCAGAACTAGGAGCTTTTTGCAAGTATAACAAAGAATGGCTTTAATTACATAGGATCAAATTGTTAAGATAAATATGAGTATCTGTACAAAAAGAACAGGGTGAAGCTGGAAAAGTGTGGCAGCTACAAAATTAAGTTCCAAGTACACATCAAAATGCACATTGGACACACTGTACCCAGAAATGTTGAACGTTGGCTCACATCCCCCACTTCATTAAAAGCAGCCCTTTGCCTCACACACCTCACACAAATAAATAAATGCCCTATCAAAGACAGATGGTTAAAAAAATAATCCTATCTCAATAAATAGTTGGTCTGAGATAGTTATCCTTACAATAAACACATTTATAATTATAGAAAGGTTTGCGTGCATGTGCATGACAAAGTGATTATTTATGTTTCAAGCTATGGGATTTTAGTGTTTATCTTCCAAATGTTCAGTTTTCCCATTTTTTGATGCTTCTCCAAGAAAGTGGCAAGTGGAGGTTCTGCTGCCCTGAAAATATGAAGTGTTAAAGATCAACATTTTATTCAATTCAGGTATGAAAATGTACCCAATCGCACGATCGTCATAGAGGAGGAAATAAATAAAAATAAGCAAATGGCAAACTATCACAGGAAGTTACAAATAGGCTGCCATGGGAATTAGGCTTTTAATAAGACAAAAGTCTCATATTCTTATCTTATTTATTGATATTCAAATTCTTCGTGAATGACTGATTGACTCGGTAATTAGTTGACCAATTGGTGAAGGCATGCTTTGAAGTAGAAAATGTATTGTAAACACTGTTTTGGTGTTCACTAAAAATAAAGCATTAATGTGACAACACTATGAGCAACATTATTTCAGAAACAGCTGAAGCCATAATTGAGTTTGTAAATGTCTGAAAAAGGGGGAAAAAAGCAACATTGAATGAAAGAGCAGGAAAAGCATTTATCTTACGTGACATATAGTTAGTTGTGAAGTGTGATATTCAACAAGCTTTTCACACCGTATTTGCTGTGTCATTCATCCTCCTTGGCTTGATTTTCCTCACTAGCTGTTTCATTGTTCTCAGGGCCTTGGAACATTATCATTATGTCTCTGTGCTGTTCTCCTCAAGGCTACGTAAAGCCGTCTTTATTTTTTTATTTTTTTTACTACTTCCAGCTTATTTGCTATTCCTCGTCCTTTGTTAATTAAAATGCTGAATGGCACACTTCAGGTTGGAAACACAAAATTTCGTTGTTTGACCTTTTCTTTTTACCAACATGTGGTGCTGCTGGAGTATTGGCGCCTTGATGAATGGATGATGTACTGGCCCAGCTGACAGGCCTCTTTGGGAAAAATTAATGAGAACACAGCAAGCAGGAAAGAGGAAAAGAGGCACCTTTTTTTTTTTTTCTTTCTTTGTCTTCTTTTTTTCTTTTTCTTAAGCATAATGTTGGCTCAGTAGCTTGTGATTGGGTAATGGTTTTAATGTACCTATTTACCATGTGGACACTTAAAACACTGACTGGTAGACGGGACGCCAAAGTAAAAAAACAGAAGACACAGTTGTTGCTTGGCAGAGACAGGTACACACAGTAATAGCCATCACGGATGTCATTTGTGGTTCCTTCATTAGCGCAAATGTTTGCTGTGCAAAATGGCAAAATTAAATGTGTAAAATGTGACAGTAAATTGGTGTTTCTAGAATTAGTGGTTGTCAAAATGTCATTTATGGGCCTTGTGTTGGAAAGGAAACAATCTCTTACAATTAGTTCCATGGAGCTGAATGCCATGAAACTCCACAGAACTGGAGTTTCAACTAATCTCTAACTGATTGTTGAATTAAGCAACTCCTTCTGTCTGTCTGTCTGGCCTTCCTATCCTTCATTTTGTCGAAGCGTGCTTCCAAAATGAGAAGCTAAAATAGATAAAATCTATTATCTGGTGCAAATTAGTCAAGCCTTCTTGACTGTCTCATGAGTCATTACGGTGAAGGTGAAAATGATTCTCCAGTAGATTAACACATCTTCCTGAAACGTAATAAATGGTCCTTAACCTAAATGATGACCACATGCGTTGCAGATGAAGACTTTCTTTGAAGGCCCAATGGAAATGTCTGGTAAGTACCAGCTCGTGGCACTGATGTACAATATTGAATGAGGCACGGAGTATACTCTAATTAGACAGCTCTCTAATGCATGCTCCTGGAGACTACTTGATGTTTTATGGCTACAGTTTCCATCTGGCTAAATGGACCATTCCACCCTGGGGTTAAATCGGGATTTCTCCTGTGAAAAGAATGTGTGATTTCAGGGTTGCCATGGGTGCAAATACTTGTACGCATTAGCTACAATAACGCAGAAAACATCTACCGTGCGAGCAAGAAAAACGATTTACACCCCAAACTGAATCCTACTTCTGTAGGAAGTGTACAGAGTGGGAATGCCCAAAAAGAGCAGCAACTTGTACAATGTCAGCTGTTTTCCATTGGCACACATTCCTGAAGCTAAAGACCCAACCTATCTATTCATATCAGTCCTGATATCACTTATGAACAAGACAGTTTAAAACATTTTTTTCCCACTATACCAGTAATGCTGCAAATTATTTGGTGTTGGTTTGCATTTATGTAGGCCTTTGGTATGTATAGGAAGAAGTGTGGTGGTCAGCAGTAAATTCAGGTCAAGAGTGTGTGTATGCATCTTTTCCCCGAGAGGAACAGTATGCAAACCCTTAGTCACCACTGCAGATCTAAAAGGAAGCTAAACTTCATCTGTCATTCCTCGAGATAGAGACAGTTCTTTGCTGGAGAATGTTTATTCCTTTAAGTTCATATATTAAGTTTATTTTAATCCAAACTTACAATGAACAGTGAAGAACAGTGTTAATTTAGAAGACTATTAATTGAATTCCTTTAAGATGTCCTAATTTGAGCAAAGCAGAATCGGAGGAGCCACATGAAGTTCCTTTCTGATCTCTTAAGCCCCACTGGTGGTTGTTCTAAAGACACCGTTTCCTGACCACATAATCAATCGCTTGTCAACTAAACTAATCACTTCCCTCCATTTTTTCTCCGATCAATGCACTAACTTTTCCAAAGAGAAGCAATTGATTTGTGCATGCTTTGTTCTCGGAAATAGATAATTGGCTGTTTTTGAAGTTCTGCAACTGCTAAAAGCATTGACAGAAAACAAACAAAAAATAAAAAAATGTGGACTATTTGCACAGCAGTTGCCGATATCTCTTATTTTTGCTATGCCATTTCCTTGAGACAGTTTTGGATGTGCCAATTGGTTTAAGTAGTTTAAATATTGATTTAAAAATGCGCCTGTCTTAGATAATCTCTTAATATTTGGCAGTGTTTTTTTTTCTTCCAGTTTTATAGAATATCTTTTTATTCAATAGAGATCTCTGCAGTAAGATAAGGGGCGTTTCTTGTTTGTGGGTGGAGTTTGTGTGAACCTTGAGTTTAAGGGGAAATTCTTGGGTGTAAGTAGAAGTTGTGGATGTGAAACATGTAAGTTTCCTTACTACTAAATTTCTACAGACAACCCAGGTTGTAGAAAGTGTTAAATCATGTGGGAAATGCAATATTTATCTGCAGGACTATAAACAATAATTCTTGTAAAACTAATCTTTTTTTCTTACTACATAAAATATTTTATGTAGTAAGAGTACTACATAAAAATGTATGTAGTATTTCACATGTTGATAACATGTTATCAATATGTTTAACATGCAGCTGATGGTGGCGAAGGAGAACTTTTGCTTCCAGAGGACACAGATAAAGATTTAAGTATATCCAAGTTTTAAAATTATTTTTTTTGTAGGTGTAACATTTATAGCAATGACATCAATAAAAATATCTTTCTTTGACCTGGTAGTGAAAGTCAATCTAAAGAAATATAAACAGTTATTTTAAAAAAATGATTTTTTATGTCTATTTCCTTAAAACAAGTAATTGGGTATCACTGTGTGATCTTCCCTTTTCCCATGTTGTGATGTTATATAGTCTTATACTTCTCGTGATCCTATCCTCAAAGTCAAATTAGTTTTCTTGTTTTTATTGCCACATTTGCAGCTTCCATTTCTTGTGTTTGTTTGTGTGAGCAAATAGAAGTTTGCTTAGACAAACTTCTTTTTATGCCCATATTACAAACATCATTTTATTGAATGACCGTTTTAAATCATAACGGACAAATCTGTATTTTGTCATTTATATAAAATTTTTATGGATTGGCAAACCCAATGTGATTTTTCCTAATCTCATTAAATGGGTAAGTACGTTTTAGTTAATGCATTTAGCTGGTAAGTTGATATAAATACTAAATACTGTTTAATATTTTAACTTGCACTGCATTATCAAAGCCAGTCTGAATATTTAGATTTTTAAAGTAGTTCTAAAATACAATACAAGTAAAGACTGACTAATTTTAAAGCAGAGGATTTCTATTTATAAAAGAAATACACTCTATGTACTGTAGTTTATCAGGTCTCACCCCTTATGCTGCCAGACATTGTTCAACTTTCTCAAAAAGACAAAAATAAAAGTATTATAAGCTACTTCACATTGTTCACTTCAAAGAGCCTTCTCTGAGAGTTTTAACATTCCCAACCGAACTGTCATTAGGTTGAGGATTAGAAAAGGAAAGTAACAATGATCTTTTGTGGTGTACCGATTTCAACAAGTCTTTTCTATATCATGCAACTTCCAACC